>NJRQ01000973.1:9433-19449 GCA_003063805.1 Aphaenogaster ashmeadi
ACTGTAACAAGTTACTTTTCAGAATCGATAACTTGTAACTGTAATTAGTTACATTTTCAATGAAAAAACTGTAACTGTAACTAGATACTTTTATAAAGTAACTTTTCCAACCCTGGACTATTACCCGCTGGAAATATCCGGCTATGTGGCTACGTAGTTCAAGATACACGTTTTATGCACACAGAGGCGCTAGTGAATGGGTTCCATATAAAACGCAAGCACATCCACTCTCAATCTTTCCTCTGCTTAAATATCTATCTCGACGGTCGAAAATTTTATCAATAGTTGATAATGTTAATACACTCTTTAATTACCTTTGGGTCCCCGAAACCCCATTGATAGTCACGAATATTTACTTAATGTCGATGATATTTAATAGTGTCTCGTCGGTGTATATATGCTTACATATGATATAAATGCAGAAGAAACAGAGCAGTAGGAATTAGTTGGTGAATATAGCAATAGAGGGTACTATAATCACTTTTATTTAACAGAAACAATTTCGTACTATCTTTGTGGTATTTATGAGAGACATATATCCAAATACACATACACGCCAATGAACTATTTATATGAATATGATCGCTGCAAAGATTAGAAGAAACAGAGAGAAAAAGTCATGTCGTTCTTATCTTTCCTTCAATTGGTTCCGTATTAGGTGTGTTTTTTATTGCTGCACTGGACTACATTAGAACTTCCTTTCTCGCTTTCGCCACATTTCATACATCTATACCTTCCTTCAAATTTCTACCTTATTTCACTTTAAGTACAGAGAGCGAGCACTAATTCAGCTATTAAAAACAGAAGTACGATTGCGATCATTGTCGATGTATCTGTTCTATGTGAGATTCTATTCATAAAATGCTTTGAAGCTCTTGCTGACAAAAGTAATATTGTCAAATTAGGAGTGACTCGTAGTTTGTAATTCGCTATTCGTATGAGATTCTTGAATAGTTTGAATGGGCAAATTCGTCGAGTTTGCATTCGTTATTTACTATTCGTGCCAATTCGCTTGCCAAGCAGTTTTTTTACAAAATCAAAGGACAATTTGGATTGGTACGTCTATAGAAGCACATTATGTGAACGATGAATTACGAATCGCGAATTATGAATTGCGCATCGCGCACAGTTTAATGCTAGCTTAGCAAGCACCCGCTATTCATATATCTTACACTTAATTATCTATACATCTATAAATACAAATTATATATAGATAAGAATTATATACATATTTTAGTATCATATAAATAATAAAGACAAAATAATTACTACTAGAATGATGAAATATACAATTGGTAAGATACGAGTGCCTGATAAGCCATGTCGATGTCGATGCCTTCTTATACCAAAGTTACGTCGATCGCCATCCTTCTTCGCAACTTTTCTTAAAATCTCTGGCGCGCCTTCGGGAAGTCGCGTAACTTACGTCGTTCTAAGACGTGTCTAACACGGCGAGGGAAGTAAGGGGACACGCGTAGCGCGTGTGTGCGCGATGCACGTGCGTTCCGCGCGCGTGCATGAGTGCGGCGAGAGGGGAGGGAGGATAAATAACGAGAAAAGGGAGAGAGAGAGAGAAAGAGAGAGTAAGACAGGGGAGAAAAGGAAGAAAGAAATGCACAGGCTCTGCCTGAAGTCCACGAGAGGAATATTCAGTGCAACGTATAAAAGCCCGTTATGCACGGCGACCAGTGTGGCTGCACACGTGCACGCGTGTGCATTAGTGTACGGCGCACGCTATAAATAGATGTAGCAGACCGCAGAGATTCTAAGTACCCCGCCTCTCCTTTCATACACGACCGCAGTCGATAGTGCGCAAGAGCGGAAAACTCACCCATATCTCATAGACACCGTGCTTCGGAATCGGAACTGTGGAGAAAATTATTATTTTCGTGATCAATGTTTCTTTCCCCTCCTCCGCCTCCTCGTGATAATGATTATAATCATGGTAACGAACGCAGAAGCGCCCGTTTATTAGCATCAATGTCAGTAAAGCCTATTTTAGACAATCTATAATTCGCATCAGAATTCAGGACAGAATTTTACTTACAATTTTATATGTCTGTTTTGTGTGTGTGTGTGTGAGATTCTGATATATATTTTATACATATACATATGTGGATATTCTCTGATTCTTCAAATGTTTTTTTTAAGAACTTTTACAATCTAGATTAGAATTTAAGATAACTTTATTTGTAATTTTTTTATTTGCCATTTAATATGCGAAAAATGTAGGAAATCAAAATACACATATATATAAAATATATATTAAAATACACACATATAAAATTATAAACAGCCCTTTATTCTGAAATTTAATGCGAATTATAAATTGTTTAAAATAAATTTAACAGTTACACATAAAATTATAAATAGAATTCTTATCACAAATTACAAATCATCTAAAATGAGCTTAAAAAAGTTACAAATAACAAAAATAGAAAAAATATTTGAAATATCGTTATTGGAGGTGAAAATTATTTTCAATGCAATCATATTCCAAAGCGATATAATATAATATATATACTTATAACTTCTCTCTATTCTTTCATTGTTATTAGTCATTAATAAAATCTTTACTGTCTTTGATCAGAAATAGTTTGCGTCAAGCAATCGAAATTTCACAAGGAAATCTTATTGAAGATCGATAATCGACAGACCATTGATTGTCCAATGTCAATAACGCGGATGATGATAAGACGTTGGCGGAAGCACTTTGCGGAAGCAAGATGCTTCCCGAGGATATCCTCCTCTTGAATGTATGCCTCCTGTTCCGCTTCCCAGAAGTGTATCCAGGAGTGCCCTGGACTCGTGTTCTGGAGTTAATAAGGCGTCGATATAACCGTGCAATTTAAACGCCGTTTTCGCGGCGCGGGCCGTTATGAGATACCGGTGCAACCGACCGATTCTGGCAGGCGGCTTCTGTTTTCGGCAACGAGTATGTCAGACGAGTTACGACACTGAGCGGCAGGTGTTACAGGAAGCGAGGCTGCGAGGTCCACCTCTTTTCTTTCTTTTTTTCCCACACATTGTCTACTCGATCCCTATCGATCCCTCTTTGACGCGAGGTTGCATTTTTATCAGCGAAAAAAATTCCTAAAAATACTCTAATATCTTTAGAACCTTAAATAATATTTAATAAATATCCTCAAACATGTCGAAAGCCTTCGAATCCGAACAGCTTTTTATATCCAAAACTATTTGATACCTCAGCAACAACATCATAGAACTCCTTCGCAACATCAGAGATAACATTCCTTGAGGCTGAAATCGAGTTATACTCGCGGTGCAACAATGTAAGCAACCGGCAGGCTCACGTTCCAAAGCCGAACGTGATCCGTGAGCAGCAAGCGAGCACGGCGCTGGAAGTTGCAAGGCCGCGAGTGTGATCTCTTCAAGGGCTTCAAGGTCAGCGGCACAATCGACGACGCTCGAGGGCGAGCAGGGCAGCTACAGTGGAAGGTGGAGAGACGGGAGGGTAGGGGTTGACCAGTTCGTTGCATAATTGCGTCACGTTGTCCGGGAATCACTGCCCGTGCACACTAACACGTTTTGCAAAAACTCGCTGCAAACTGGATTTCCCTCGCACGCGTGTGTGCTTACACGTATACGCGTGTGCAAATATGTTCCACGCACTCACGCATAAAATGTGAAGAGAATATTACCTTCTTGACTACATAAAAGATTTTTCGTAATGTTATATGTAATGATAATTGAGCGCGTTTGAGCTCTCAGAAATCAGTATTAAAACAGTTGTATTAATGTATTAATGTAATCGGCACGCAATTTTGTCAAATATATTATCAATATAAAGCGGCATTAATAAAGGAATAGAATGTTTTCTTATCAAAAAATTTATGTGGATTTAAAAAGTCAGAATAAGATGTCAGTTACAAAAGAGAATAGTGACGTATTATATTCAAGAGGATTAAAGTTCTAATCTTGTATTCACATTTTAAATCAATTAATCGGCTCATCATGTGCATTCCTGTACCCATTATTTTGCACTACCATGATCAGTGAACAGCCATATTTTTCTTATCTATAGTCACAGACTTTAAAGAACCAACTCATTTAAATACTCTTTGATATTTCAGTTCAAAAACACCGTGTATGTCGTTAAATAATTTCGAGCTGAGCTTCTTCATGTAATCCAGACGCGATTTTCGCATGAACATTTCCCGGTGTGCCGTGTACGAATATAATTTGTGTCTGTCCCTTGCAGGCTAGAACGATTAAATGATACAAATGATTAGACGGTCGACTGCAACGTGAAATTATATACATGTTAACACTGGCGCCAGTTATCTCGCGTCCATACCCTTCGCCGATCGTCGCGCTTTTTTCCTATGTTCTCTTTCCTTCCTCGGGAGCCGCAAATCTACCGTCACTCATTGCAGGTTTTAAACAGCTCTTTTTGTTTTTACGTGAGATACCGATATTACCGATCCATCTGCAGTTCCATAGTTAGATAACGTGGATACATCGCTTTTCCGCCAAGTTGAGATTACTGTGGTCTTCGTTCATAATGCGAAATTTATTGCTAAGCGTTATCCGATAGTTAGCTCAGTCGTACCGATCTTCGCAGAATCATTTAATGCACTCAGAGAAAAAAATAACCAGCAACTAGCAAATTGTGGAGAAATAGCATCTCAATTACATGTTATAAAGTTGCGGTAAGAATAATAAATAAAAGAATATACTTTACGAAAAATATACTTGACGCGTAATGCTACCGCGTCTCTTGATAAGTTATAAAGAAAAAATAGTTAATTTATAACAAATACGATTAAATGGACTATAAGATAGTAATGTAAAATAATTAACAAAAATTATATTATTGATGCAAAAAATGTTATAGCATATTATTATGGCAATATGTCATAGCATATCATTATATAATAATTTTTAAAAAATGTTTGTTTAAACTACAGAAATATAATTGTCTTAATTTATTGTATAAAGTCTATACAACTATGTATTTTAATTGTCGCACTCTTTCACTACTGTTTAATAGTTCATACAATTAATAATACAATATTAACATTCAATTTAGTTTATCTAACGATTTCTATACATTACCGTTGCAGCTATAATGTTACATCACATTTATTGCCGTGATCATATTTTGATAGTTCTCAGTACTACTTTCGTTCTCTCTATGACTTTATAAAATCAGTTGCGGGTATTTAAATTACAGAGAGTTGTCACATTATAGTTCCCAAGACTATTTTCTTTTCTCTGAATGCACTAGCCGATATTTCCAAACAATTTTTAATTGATACGTCATATGATCGGACTTGGACTTCATTATATATGATTAATAACTAGCAACTGTTGCGATACATTGGCCGCAGAGCAATCGCTGGCAATTATAACATTTCATAGCGACAAGGCGCACCGTTCTGTCCAGTAATGTCGACATCTCTACGCAATTCAGCTTCGCGAACCTTTTCCTCGGCTCAATGTGTCTCCCCTCTTCTTTCCGTTGATTATTTGTCGATTCAAAACCGACACGGTTCGATTGCAAATAATCGACAATACCGAGTTAAAGCTTCGGTAAAACCGTCCAACAATTTTGCAACGGCAGTGTCTGTCTCTTCGCGCGTGCTACGGGACGGATTTATTTATTCGCTCTCTTATTTATTACGCAGGTTTCTTCAGCCGTGGCTTACGATTAATCCGCTCTCGTCGTGGCGCCATTATTAAAACGTTGCGCCGCGTGCGTCTAGGATAAATTATCGCCGCGCATAAATTCGCTCATGACTTTAAGCACGTTGCGCACAGATACGTATGTGCGCGCGTATAGAGTAAGAGCCACCCTCGGAGCCACCCGATCGTTGCGTGGGGTGCAAAAAAATTCATTAGAATGTGTATGAGTTACGCACGAGCAATTAGACAACGTGAAATATCACGGTAAAACCTGTCTGTTGTGATCACGTCCCCTTAATCATCACCGATCCTCCATCACCGGCGAAAAACCGTAAATGACGAGTCTACAAATCCTTTGAGCTACTTTTCTTCTCAGAGAATTGCTCTTCAGCTCTTTGACGGTTGATTCGTGTCGACAAAGTATGAATGTCCATTTTAAGACTTGATTCCTCGAATCGTGTTCTCTCCCAAGTCACGACGACGAAATTAAGCCTACGCTTCTTCATTGAACAGAAAATTGATTTTTGTGCGGTGTCACAAAGATGAGCAAAAAATGATTCACTCGTTTAAGGTACACCTGAGGAGCCGTCGTCATTACGCGAATCCGAGATTTCGCTAGTTAACCTACTTGCAAACGCGCTTTCTTCGCTCATTTTTATTTATTTATTATATTTTTTTAACATCAATTTACCTCAATAGCGATTCGGTGGGACGATAATGAATACAGTGACGTGATCGTCGGATTAGCGGAGAAAGTCTTTTGTTTATATAAAACTCCGTCTACCATCATCATGAATGATATCATTGAATTGCCGATTGTCCATCAACAAGTGCGATAAATTCGCAGCGAGATTTGACAGATCCCCGTCGATCTCGGGTCCGTGCCAGGCCGGAGAAATTGAAACGTCATCGACTCGTTCGCTCGCAGATCCAGCGGTAATGATCCTTAAATCGCGGCTAATCGCGATTAAGATTCTAGTTTGCGATTTACGTAACGCGCCTTGTGCAGCTCTCCGAACGGCAAACAGGCGTCTAACAGCCTCCTTTTAATTCCGACGGATATATAAAGCGATCATAAAATATCGATGGTCTGCGAACAGCGAGGGAAAAATAATGTTGCGCCGTAGGCGAGATTGTTGTAACTTTTTGCGCCGTGGAGATTTGATTGCCAGTGTTGATCGGTGGTACGGCAGGTGGCGAGAAGTGCAGCGGTATTGAGTGAAATCGGGAGCAGCGTAGCAACTTCAATTAAAATTTGATAATTTAAAAGCTTGCCGGGCTCGTGCCAGGAAGCAGACAGCTGAGATTTATCAAAATCCATCAGATTAATAAGGCCGAAATAATGTAGCGACTTATCACGTTCCGCATGCTAAACCCAGCTGCATAAAACCACTAATGTAGGTACCTGTAGGATGTTCTGCTTTCACTGAACGATAGAATGTACGTTAAAGTGGGACCCAGATACACTCGGGGGCTTACCTAATACATCGCAAAAAGCAGGTAATGATAAAGTCGTATTCTTCAGCGGAGATTAGTTGCCTATTGCGATTTGAGAGGATGTCACAAGAAAATATTTACACCGCTTTAAAGTTTTCTTTTATCAAGATATATGCGAAACCTGTTCGCGCGACTGCTACTGTAAAATTTTAAGTACCGATTAATTATTACGTCTTACAGAGGTAAGGGAATCTCCCGATAGCCTTTTACCTTGTTACCGCTTAATATGATATATTTCAGTTGGCGCAATTGGAAGTCGTAATAAATTCTGACATACATCCGTAAAATAAATCGAGATAAAGCGGACGCGCCGCTTCATTGCGCGCTGCTCGCGCCGCGTCCCGCTTTAAATTTAATTCCCAACTTATTAAAATCGCCGGATCCCGCGAACTGGGACGAGGGGAGATTTACGGTCCCGATCAATTAGAGAAACGAGAGGCGCACCGTGAATTTTACGACGCACGAAACCAGAAACGTAATTTCGAAGTGCGAGCAAGTGCCGGCGCCGCGCGCCGGTTTACGGTTCATTAAATTATATTTCCACGCGCGCGCGACCGATATTAAGATGCCTCTCGAAAACGCCGACAGAAGAGTTTCACTCGCCATTTTCTCCGCCACCCTCGTTCCAGCCTCTAATCCTCGTTCTAAAATTCGCAATTCGCGGTGGCGGCGGAACGATAATTTGCGATAAAAAAGGAATTACGTCGCTCGCGCGACAGAATTATTTAACGGCGAAAGTGCGGAACGGAGCATTCAGGGGTCTCGCTCGGTGCGCGCATATCGCGCGGAAGAGGACGTTTTTCATTGGACCCATTGAATTACGGGCCTCTCGCTCGGGCCTGAGGGTCCGACTTTCGGAACCAAGTGGCGGTTCGATCAGGCGGAAGTGATCGATGATCGCCAAATCGACCGGAGGGAAAAGTGAACTGCACTCGCTTCGAGTTTATGTTCCATAGCGTGTAATTGGATAGAAATAAGCTGATTGATACGCAAGCAAGTTTAAGAAGTTCTCGAGATCGGAGTTGGTCCTCTACTTTCCAATCGGAATAAATCCTGCTGCACGTAGCGCGTGCATATAACATATAACGATAATATCGCCCATAACCCCCGTTCAAATCTGAATGGCTAAAATCGCGTCGTCCGGAAACTTTGTTGAGTTCGCGACTCGTGAAATGTCACGACTTCGTTATCTCAATATAGCGGGCGTCTCTTGGCGCAGATCTCGGACTCGGTCGCTGCGCACTCCGGGGCGTTCGACGTGCGCCGGTAATTGTTAATTGCGCAACGCAATCATCCATCATTGGCTAATGATACAATCCGGTGGCGCACGGTGGATCGTTATTACAATTTGGATGGCCTAATCGCTAATAAGGATTTATGGGCATCGTGCGCGCCGTTGGCAGAATGTGAAAGTCTCGGGTGCACCGTAACGAGGGTGTACCGCGTGTCTCACTCTCCCGTCTGACGATACGTACGTCGTCCTGTATGAAGTAACGGCCCGCCGATATATCCCGATGCAATTATTAATGAATCCGCGACGTTGCGATACTCGCGCGGCGACCTTTCCTCTGATCGATACGCAATCCACATTCGGAGTAAGACGCTCGATTATGCGCCTCGTAATCCTATCGCGGTTTAATGAGAATCGCTGAAGAGCGAACGCTAGATACCCAATGAAATGGCACTGGAATTTGGTAATTCTATTATTCTATTATATATAATATTATATTATATTATATACATACAGGGTGTCTGGAAAGGTAAGGTCAATCGCTCGGGAGATGAATGGGGACTCAAAAACAAGAAAGTTGATATGAACATAGGTCCGAAAATGCGTTGTTTTCGAGTTATCGCCATTTTTATGTTAAAATTTGAAATTGCTTTGCTTTCAAATTTTTTTATCAAAATTAAAACAAGAGATGGTTTTTATGAATTTTATAACATAATTAAAGTCAAGTAAAAGTTACAGACTGCTTTAGCGCTAGCATTCCTCGGCAGAGATCAGGACCCCTCAAGCGGGCTGTACCTCCACATGGTGCATCCTGAGTAGTGCTAAAGCAGTCTGTAACTTTTACTTGACTTTAATTATGTTATAAAATTCATAAAAACCATCTCTTGTTTTAATTTTGACCAAAAAATTCGAAAGCAAAGCAATTTCAAATTTTAACATAAAAATGGCGATAACTCAAAAACAACGCATTTTCGGACCTATGTTCATATCAACTTTCTTTCTTGTTTTTGGGTCCCCATTCATCTCCCGAGCGATTGACCTTACCTTTCCAGACACCCTGTATATTATATTATATTTATAATAGGGTTTTCCAATAAGAGCTAAAATTGTAATTTGTAATGACCTACAGATAACAGATATCCAACACAAACATTAAACAGTGTTGCCGCATTTCAAACAAAACCTAAAAACATCCGGTAGCTCTTATTGGAAAACCCTATATTATAATTTTTTCCGTTACTGCTTTAATCTTTACATTCAGCATATAATTCATAATCGATTTCCAGTAAAAATACCTTTCCTGTATCTATGGAAGGTACATTCAAAGCAGCATTATTTTATATTTGAATTAACATCAGCCTCGACAATTTTATGATTTGACATCACACCGTGCGTTTTTTACAATTCATGACTATGTAAGTGCATCTTATCGAGCGACAGCGCGAACCTACAGCGATCCGTTACGTATCTGATTTTTGTCATATCACTTATTGTAAGTCTTTATTGCGTTTAACACTGAGGATGACCTAATGTAAGGTCGAAACGTTTGAAATTCATGTAAAATAAAGAATTAGCACGAATATCTTGCTTGGCTCATAGCCCCTTATTACAATCTTTATATTATATTGCCATATACAGG
>NJRQ01000973.1:26982-45129 GCA_003063805.1 Aphaenogaster ashmeadi
ATCGTATTTCGAGGTGCCGTCTTTACAGGATAATAAAAATTTTATTGCAATTTTTACTGCAATATTTTTCGTACAAGAATCGGAGCGTGCCGACATTCCGCCGGCATTTCTTTCTGCATGACAGGATCGACAAGTACTAGCATTATGTTGTCCCAATTCGTGTATCTTGGTTTGAGTATCTTGATTAGGTTCAAAGGTCGATAAAGTCCACGTGAAAAAAAAGTACTACATCATTGCGTTCATCGATTGACCGATCACGCAAACATTCATAGGAAACAATAGAGACCTTCTCCAGCCTTTCTATCCTTCGCGTTTAGACGAAGGCGCTCTTTACGAGTCAATTACATCGCAAATTTCTTGGGTTCGCGCTCCAAATTGGATGAGTTCTTACGAGTCGGGCATCGATTATAAAATTTATCTTCGAACTCGGATCTTTCTCACTTAATCACGACATTCGCACATGGACGCACATACGAAGGGTAGCATTTAAAAGCGATTAAAGGTAATGACCGAGGCAGCCTCACAATCGGCGCCTCTAATTAAACGCCGCGACGAAAAAAAAATTTGATCAATTTGCAATCAAGACGAAATCAATGAGCGGAGCGCACCGTTAAACTTCTTACAGCCATTTCCAATTTTTCAAGAATTTAAATTAAAATTACCAGCGTACCTTCCTTTTTTTCAAATGTGCCTTTAATTAGTTATTAATTAAAATTACTTTTATCAGATGCGGAGTGACTTTGGGGAAAATTAGATCCGTGTAATTGCAGCAATTCCGGGCAGCGTCTCCATCTCCACAGGGGGTCGGGAACTTCTCCGGGAGGTTCTTGACAAGAATGGCCTCACAAATTTACATGCAAATAAATTTAACGGCGCGTCGCGCGAAAATAAACTGATAAGAGTATAACGGGGGATACGGAGACGATAATAAAGTCGGGATGGCGGGTTTGCGGAGGTGGCGTGTCGCGTGTTGCCGATGTATCACTGTAATTGGAGGTGTACATAATCCCATCCCGGCGTGTCCGAATTAGGAAAACAATTAACGCTGCGGGCGACGAGCGTCGAGGAGCGAGCGAGAGAGGAGGAAGACCGGGGAGGAGAGAGAGAAGGAGAGAACACGTCGATGATGTTCCGGCGCTGTTGCCTGCTGGGATCGCATCAATCTCGTGTTCCGGACCATTCAAATGATACTATCTTGCGCGGCTCGCAGCAATAAACAATGACATGTTCGCGAAGGCAAACGGCGAAGGGCGCCGCCGCGCCGTCGCGCGTCCGCTGCGTGCCCTTCGTCCTTTCGGTCTCTTACTCTCCGCCCTATCGGTCGCCCCTGGGGCCCCACAGGACTTCTTTCAGATTAACGCGGCAAGCGCGTGATTTATCTCCTTGCATTTTTCTTTATCGGGATAAGCACGCTCCTCTTTCTCGCCCCTTTATCTCTCGCGAGAGGACGAGCGAAGAAATGGACGGCGAAGACGGAGGCGTCACGAAGATGACTCGAACGATTATGAATCGATAAAGTACCAGCAAACAATAATTCTCAAGCTATTAAGACAGTTTTAAAAATCAGTTTTCACTTTCGTGGCTATTAATTAACATTTAAGTTAATAGTTTAAATAATAAAATAGGAAAGTTTATAAAAATAGTAAAGCAAGTTATTTCGACAACTTGCAGGCTGAAAAAAGAAACTCTATAAACTCTATATAAAACTCTTTCAAAATAATATATAAGTATATATGTAATTAATACGAAAAAACCTAAAATAAAAACTAACAAAAGATCTACGAATAAAAAACGACAGGATTTTTTGGATAATTATAGAAAATATAAGAACATCCTGGGGGCACATCTATAGCGCGGAGAGACGCTCGCCTGTCGACTTTCTCGCCGAAAGACGAGCAAGTAAAATGTAGGTTGTGTCGTAAAACGCGCGGCGAGGGTGCCGCGATGAGAGGAGCCATGCAGACGTGCCGCCGCTCGTCTCTCCTCCTCCGCCTCCTCAGCCTCTTCGCGGTATGGAAACGGTCTACGGTAAGGTCAGTCGTAGAGACGCGGTGGATGATTTCACCTCTCGGCCATATTTATTATCCTAATCTCGGTACGGCGCGCGCGCGTCTGTGTGGCCTACATTCACCGCAAATTGCCCGACCGACCGACCAACCGACCGACCGCCCCCGTTTTTCTTCGCATGCAGATCGAGCGATCGCGTGCAATCGGACAGCGTCTCACCTCGCAACCATACCGCGGCCGTTTCCTCTTTTTCCTCCCTCTTCCGCTTGGCGCGCCGAACGCGATACTGAGACCGAGACCGCGGTTGGCGGTCTAATAACAATAATGACGACAGTAACGCGCGCGGCGGCGCGTGATGGTATGCACCGGTCGGATTACTTCCAAGAGGAATGCGAAGCTGTCTAAAAACTGCGTCCCGCGGTGGACGGGCAGTTTGTTTAACCTTCGATCTCGTCGTGCTGCGATCCCCTCGAGAATCTTCGTGTTCTTGCGCATTACCCTTGCAATAAAACGCCTGGTATGCGCAGGAAACCTTCAAACCTCGTCAAGTCTGCGCGAGTTTTACGTTAAGATAATTTAATAGATACGTTCACTCAAACGGACTTTTTGTGGCAAGACGGATTTGCGAAATTTGCGATTTTACTCGCACGAGGATCAGTTATATGAAATACGAATGGCTAAAACTCTCCGAGATTAGATTTCTGGATAAGTCTTAAATATAGATGACTTCATCGATTATTTTGATACTCTCAATATAGTTGATGTATTTGGAGGTAGAAACTGCCCGAAAGAATATTGCTCTTTTGTCCCATCTTTTATATAATCATCTCCGGAAACGAAATCTCATCGCTTTCTTATTAATAAAACGTATACAATTATTCTTTTCTTTAGAATTTATGGAGCGGTAATTCTTTGCTTCAGAATTTAAATTTATCACGTATTAAATTTATCACATATTGTTTTATTAATGCTTGGATAGAAACAAAGAATCATTGCTTTATAAATCCCATCCCTGCATAAAATGTCGGATTGAAAAGAATTAAAAAGTATTGACATTTTTAAATACTTCTGAATTCTACTTTCTGATGCGAAGAAAGGGAAAGTATTGGTTCGCATTAAACTTCACCGCGCTGAATGCGAGACGGCAGTGGTAAATATTTTGTTCTACTAATTGAAAAGTATTTGCCCGCGATCCAATCCGGGATTGTTGCAAAGCAGAATTCACGACAAAATCTCGTGAATGCGAAACAATACGCTTGAATAAGACATTTTATACAGGGATGATATCCCTGCATAAAATGTCTTATTCAAATGTATTGTTTCGCATTCACGAGATTTTGTCGTGAATTCTGCTTTGCAACAATCCCGGATTGGATCGCGGGCAAATACTTTTCAATTAGTAGAACAAAATATTCACCACTGCCGTCTCGCATTCAGCGTGGTGAAGTTTAATCTGCATAAAATGTCTTATTCAAAAGTATTGTTTCGCATTCACGAGATTTTGTCGTGAATTCTGCTTTGCAACAATCTCGGATTGGATCGCGGACAAATATTGTACTTTTCAATTTGTAGAACAGAATATTCACTACTGCCGTCTCGCATTCAGCGCGGTGAAGTTTAATGCGAACCAATACTTTCCCATTCTTCGCATCAGAAAGTAGAATTCAGAAGTATTGAAAAATGTAAATACTTTTTAATTCTTTTCAATCCGACATTTTATGCAGGGATATAACATACTGTTATAAGCTTTATTAATGCTTATGTAAAAACAAAGAATCGCTGCTTCCTAAAGCAGAGAATAATTTCTACTTTATAAAGCGATAAGAATTTATCAATTTATAGAGGATGATCGCGGAATTACGTCCGACCACTAGCAAAGTAATGGTCGGTCGTAATTAACGGACCGTAATTAACGCTCCGAGCTCCGGTACCGAGCAACTAATGACACGATTTTCACCCACGCACCCGCGCCGTGGTATCGCGATATCACGGGCGTAATTACGTCCGCGCGCACGCGACATTAGAGCGTAATGTTCCATTGTTGTCACCGGCGAGCTGCTCCGAAGAACGATCGCCTACCATAATGGACGCCTTCTCGCGTTTTTCGTCGGTGATCGCCACCCTCGCGAAATCCGCCGCTAGTCTACCTCGATTATTTCCGGTAACCGTGAAAGATCACCGCCCGGTACGCTCCTCTGTCTTTGCTCGCTTACATGTCGTATCTCGTTGAGTTTACAGTTATGTGTAACGTTACGTTAAATGAGTCACCGTCGTCTGTTGAATGGCGCTAATCAAGAATTGAACCTTGGTTCCGTGCAATGTGTCCCGCAAGATCTATTGTATCGAGTTCATAGTATTCGTTATGGTCTGGAATAAATATTTTTAGCAGCTAAAGGAACGTACAAAATATATAATATAATTGCGCGAAATATAATATAAAGAAATTAAGAGAAATTATTAAAATTCTGCATGAGAAGAGAACCCGGATAAATAACATAACATAAATAACATTTGCAATTATCTTCCCAGATAACACGCATGTCTAAAAGATATCGAAAAGATATCTAAAAGATATCTTATGCAACATGATGTTATCTGGGAAGATAATTGCAAATGTTATGGAAGTCAATAACGAAAAATAAAAATTCCAATATATAATAGCATTTTTAAGGCACAGTGTGACATATTGGCACGCAATTAAGATATAAATTTTTAGATTTACACAAATAAATCTGTGAGCAATAATTAATGTTTATCTAATGATACTCTGTAATTAGTCTATTAAGAAATTGTGACATATGTATATGTATATATGAGATGGATAAATGCGTTCACAGATAAATAACGAAACGGAAATATTACATTGCTGTAAAAAGCTTCTGGTACCAGAGTGCAACAACTGTGGTACACACAGTCGCGATAGGGTTAAATAACAACGGGATCACGGGTCACGGACGGATATCGCGTCCCGCTTCTTCTTTTACTTTCGTCAGGCACGAACGAACGACTCGAAAACCGCGAGCGAAGGTCACTGAGCTATTAAAACCAGTTCCCTCTTGGCAATTATCGCGCCGGCGTGGCGCGGGGAGTCACCGGGGTTGCCCCGGTTGGCGTATCGCGTCAACCCTTCTCGCGCGAGTTTTACAGCCCGCGGGACGAAATGGAAGTGCCACTTGCTCGTTTGAGCCGCCGATTAACCACCGCCGCCGCCTCGACAACGTACGATATATATATATACATGCACATCGTCGGCGCGTAGTATCCAGGTACGGGATTCGAAGAAGCGTCTTTGGCGAGGTCTTTGGTCTGGCCGGCTTTACAGCCATCGCGCGAAATTAAACTGCCACCCTCAACGCCGCTGAAGAAAGCCCCCGTGCGCGATCTTAGACCTCGTTTGCGCGCCTCGCTTCTTTTTTCTTCCTCCACGCAACAAGAAACCTCTCCGGTTCGACTCTTGCTCCTTGTACCCGGGGATACATCGGCGAGCGTAAATTTTTTGCGCGCGAGAGGATGAAAGCGCCGCGTAAATCCGATCACCGTAAATCAGATCTCGTGTTTGCGTTCACGAGAGCTCTTGGCTCTTAACCTCAGAGATTTCGCGCGACTACATTTTCAATGAAATCTATTTAAAAACTTTTTTAGACTCTGGGAAATATTTACGACAATTTTTATCCTTTCTTTCCCGTTTGAAAAATACGTCGTGGCAATATCTTCCTTAGAGAGACAGAAGTTTAACTCATAGAGAATGCGCCTCTTCGAAAGCCATGAAGTTTCAATAAATCCATGGAAAAATTCACCGCGCGCTTCGCGAGTCACGAGAACTGAGAAGCATTCGCGAGAATCAATATCCCGTGTTCTCAGGAATGCGTCATGGTAACGTCTTCCTTGAAAGACGCAGAATCGTCGCGTGAGTATGCCCCCCGGGAGCACTTTTTCTTGCGAGAGGACTCGGGTTATGAAATGCGCGATAGTAGTGGTGGTATCTAGGAAGAGTTGGCCGCCGAGGAAACGACGTTGCGCCGGGACATAATAATAAAGAAATGGTTGCGGGGTGAGTTACGAGACAGGATAAGTGATATGGTAATGAGGTAGTACCTTAAACGAGCTAAACTGCAGCCCGAGTAAAGTGAAGTGAAGCTCGCTTGCGCCGCGGCCGTAAGCGGAAAAAGCGCGCGCAAAACGGCCCTCTATCTCTAATAATACGGCGAATAAAATGCAGGGGAATCGAAGTATCAGTGAAAGCCGATCGGTCGTTCATCCGTTCGATTCAGGGGGAATGGCAGAAGGAGGAACGAGGGAGGGAGGAAGCGAGGTACGGACAATATCGGGTACGCCGTTGGGCCATTGTTTTCGAGGGCGACGGCGCGGCGTATCCGTGTAATGGCGGAAGTGAAAAACTCGCCTTCGAAAGTGTGCCGATCGCGCTCGAACGGGCTCGCGAGATCGGCGAAACACCTTATCCGCCGAGGGATTATCGAGAGAAGTATCCCGCTGCGTTATTTTTCGTTCGTCGAGGACGAGGCGATCGGCCGAGGCGAGTGACGCGACTTGCATTCATATCGGTGCCGGAAACGTTGAATCTGTTCCGACCGAACAGTTCGCGCAACGCTTCCACTTAAACGGCTCTTCTCGCGGAAGGATGGAGAATCGATCGTTTTACTCGCCGATCGCGGAACATCGCTCTCAGCGGTCGATTGCGCGAAGATAAGTACGGATATGGATCCTGGAACATAAATGAGAAAAACACGATTCAGACGGATTATAATCATTATTATTTATCATCACGATTATTTCTAAAGCCGAGAGTAAAATAACTTTGATAAATTAAAAAACGAGTTCTTCGTAATTAAGAAGACTTAAGCTCGAGATCTTATAGAAGAGTTATACCCCTTGTCTACAATGCGTATTTAAGGCGTTAAGACTTAAGGAATTGACCAATCGCAGTCGTTTATTCTCCTCATATACAACTGTGATTGGTCAATTTATTAAATCTTGACGCCTTAAATACGCATTGTAGACAAGGGGATAGAAGTTATAGAAGTTATAGAAGACTTCACTGCAAATCCAAGCGTGCTATTTTAGCTGAAGCTCTTCTTACACATTTCTTGCCGATTTAAATCATGTCATTTAACACGATTGAATGTATTAATTTTTAATTTAATACGATTAAACGTGTTAAATGACGTAACCTAAAACGGCAAGAAACATGTAAAAAGAGCTTCAGTCAAATGTATCATTTTTAGATGTTTATGCGTGTAAAAATAACACGCTTGAATTTGCAGTGTTCTAAAACACTTATTACCAATAACACAGGACCACAAATTTTTTTTTAATTGACACAAACTAGACCACGTGTACTATACGTATTTTGGGTCGCTGAAGTCGAATCCGTTGGCCGTTTTTGTCCACCACGTCTAAGTTTTTTGTAAATTGCAAAGAAATGTATTAAATCACTTAAAATTTTTAACCATAACCGACACAACAAATTCCTTTTAAGGGTTAAAAGTCCTAACAATGTGCTTAATTTTGATTGCAATAAAACTTCTCCAACGTGTCACATACTGTAGTTATAATATGCCAAAATTCACTAAAATAGCCCTTTTTTTGCAACTTTAACTGCAATTAACTCAAAATTGTAACGTGATAGAGCAATTTGGCCAGCGGCATTGTTTTTTGCGACCCAAAATCTATAAGAATCACCTACTCTGATCCCAGTTGATTTTCACAAATTTCTTTTTGTGGTCCTGTGTAATCATTTATTAAGTTACGTTATTAAAAATGGTAGATTTTTACCAAGTTACTTGTTACTGTCGAGCCGTGTAGAACCGTAGAGAGTTAAATGGCAAATCTAATTTCAATCCTACTTGACGTATCAATTCATAGAGTGAGTTTACAATTAGAATCGGTCACGTTTATCTCCGGCGTGAAGCGATTATCGACCAGTCCGAGCGAACGCGAGTGAATTTTCGTCTTTTTGACAGCCGCTAAACTGATCTTGACTGTAAGCCGTAAACTACAATGTTGGAATCTCCGGCACGCCCGTTGTTAAATCCATTCGCCACGGATGTGTAAAACGACGACAAGGCCGATAGCTCCGAGAGGCTCGTCCTTTCGGTCGGACAGCTGTAAAATTGACGTTGGAATAGGCGCAAATATATCCTGCCAGTTCCGATTGCCATAATGACGTACGTGATATATCACGACGTATTGCGACGGAGCGATACGGAAATATCAATATGTATATGGAAAGATCAAGATCACATCCCACAGAATGCGGCTGTATGATTTTCGATCTGCGATAATATCGCTCTTAATAAACATGCAGATGACTCAATGGGCACAATACATACCTACATAGAATTGACACTTTTTAATTTCTAGATATATAATTTATCATTATATCTGTTACCATCACGGTGATATTATTTATTATAATAAGAACAAATCGGTCTTTCAAGTAATTGTTCGAGAGAAATTTTATCAAGTCTCTCGTAAAAGAAAAACCTCTGACATCTTTTTGGTTACTCGAAAGAGAGATGAGAGACGTATATATCCTGGATTAAGAATGTCTGTGACAAGAAGAAGAACGCGGGGCGAGGTATTCGGAAAACGCGAAGTAAATCAATGCAAAGTAACGTAACGTGGACACGAACATTTCGTGCCAGGCCGGGATCCTGATTAATGCGATTCGTGACGCGTTCGCGCACCGTATAAACTCGATCCTGATTAATACTGTTTACAGCCCCGCGAGATACCAAGGGCCATTAATCAGGATCGAGTGACGACCTCTCTTAAGCTACTCCTTCGTCCTCGACCAGACGGTGCCGCATTCGCGCTAATGTTAATCTCGCTGCTTATACACACTACTTTTCAGCTCTGCTATTTTCGAATATTACACAATTTCTCCCTTTGTCGAAAATTATAATTTTGCATAAACATCCATCCGGATTAACAGGAAGATAAAAAAGTACTTAATTGAAGACACGCGATTTCTCCAGAACTACCCAATGCGTTCTGTTTAATCCTTAAGATATACGATGCAAAAGTTACTTTATTAATTAACTTGTAAGCTTTTAAAAATCAATAATCATGTATTTTTGTCACACAACGAAAAAGCGATAAATTATCGTTGAATCTTGGAAATTAATATTTCGATTTAACGACAAATATATATAGTCTATAACATTGCGTTTTATATGAAATTTCATTATCGTGTTTCGAAAAAGGTTTTAGAATGTCTGATAATGAAAAAAATTTGCCGCGTTAGTATTAAAACTCAGGATGAGTTGCGGATAACGTATCCAATATTAAATGGCGCGAATGTGATTTTAGCCACGATTTGGAATTCGATCCTTGCTCAGCGGATGGTATCGATGCATCTGGACGAGCCCATAGGCTCGATCTCGAAAACCATTAATCAGGATCGAGCTCGACGACCTCTTCCCGACGCTATTTCCGACGCCGGTGTGCATCAACATTGACCTTGAATCTATGGCTCGAGAGTGCGAATCCAAGCGCATCGGCGCGAGCAGGTGCAAGCAGGAAACGATCGGGTGACAAACGAGGATATCGTATCGGCGGAAAACTGGCATAAATATACTTAAGCGCGGCGGTCCCCGGGCCCTCGCGGCGATCTCGCTCGTTTAGCGATTTTTCTGCCGCGGCGAGGACGACGCGCGATCCGCGGATCCGCGTAAATCAGCATTTACGCGCGGGCTCCTTATCGCAGCCGCGACAGATGGTTTCCGCCGTAATTATGACAAAGCGCGGATAATGAGTATATTTTACGCACGACGATTATATTCGAAGGCGCGGATAAATTGCGGTGCGCGAGTCGCGAACTGTGAGTTATTTCGGTAAATAAATTATTATTCCTGCATACGCGCGCACATACACACACACATACACATACGCGGGACTCGTATATGTTGTATTAGTGTCTTAGCCCAGGTAACATAGGAGAATGCAACAAGCATTCCATATTCCAGCAACTGAGAAAAGCTACATTCGGTCTTCCTACGTTCCTTAGTGTTAAGAAGTAGTAATCAGCAGCAACAAAGTAAAAAAAATCTTTTATGAGGAAGCTTGTTTGCTCCTACAGTATCTTAATTGGGTCCGAACACTGTTTCTCGATTTTATTGTCTCAGCTATATTATATTAGTAAAAATGTAGCCAACTTTTATTATGTTCTAGGTGTTAGAAATTATATACGGCTATCGGATTTATATATTCCTAATCGAAATAAAAACATGAAACTCTAAAAAGTCGTATACTGCAGGATGTATGTAGTGTACTTTGAGAGGGAAATTATTGATAGGTACACTTATCATAGAAGAATTAAAGAAACTTTGTCGTGTACACACGAAATAGAGACACACGGGTGGAGTCTTTGTTTACTTTACTGTGCACGAAGAATGTAAAAATATTATTCATCTACTAGTTGGGCTTCCTACTTTTGCTACCTGGGTAGGTTTTCCTTCACTTCCTTCAAACGCGCCCGTCTTTATTCGATAAAAGCGCACCGTTACGAGAATATCGGGAACAAGCGGTTCTAGAGATAGATCGGTGATAATATCGGTTGTTCCAACGTTGGGAGTACCGTAATGAACGTGTCAAGCTGGAACGGGCTTGAAGTCGAGGTGTGAAACTGAAATTCTTCCGCCGTGTTCAATCGTCTGCGGGCCGTCACTCGCGGGTCTACGAGTTATTGCATTCTTTTTTTTCGGCGCGCGCACGAGCGAAAGTGCAATGTCGAAAGAATCGTCGACCGGTGCTGCGCAATGATAGGTGTTCGGCACCGAGGCCGACTTTCGGTGCTTTATTACCTACCTGGGAAACGACATACGCCGGATACGTCGCGTTACAAATTACGTTGTTCGCGCGAACGATCGATCCTCGGCTGCGAGCGCGTTTTGCTGCTTGCTTTGCTTGAATTTCGTAGATTGAAATGTAAATTAGATCCCGCCGCCCGATCGAGAGAGTGTCAGGGATTAGTCGAACGCGGCGCACCAACACGTCCGAGAGGCTTTTAAGCATTCTGTTATGCGAACGAAGCGGGCAAAAGTAGATGGAATCAGCTACAAATTTGCAAAGTCAATGAATATATTTCTTCGAAATCTTGTTACTGCACGGTATCTTACGTAAATCGTAAAATTTGAATTTTAAAAAGAAATTTCGAAAGATGTCTTGCATAATTTATCGTTATGGCACAGCTGTGGTTCATTAGTTTGTAATATTGATTATTCTTAGCAGGTACACGGAAGGAATGGTTTTGCTGAAATATCTAAAAATTTGGCCAGATACAGATCTGAAAATAATTTTGTTGGGCCATTAAAATAATTATGTAGAACGCCGAAAATAGTTGCTGAAATATCAAAACTTTGTGCAGCATTATTATCATGTTTGATCGTTCATACGTAGTTACTTTTGATGATTTAACAAAACTATTTTCTAGATCTATATCTATATCTCTGACCAAATTTTTAGATACTTCAGCAAAACCGTTCTTTCCGTGTAGTATCGGGGTAATATTATCGTACACTGAAAAAAAAATGCTGTTGCTTCAATTAAAGTGTACGTCACGGGCTGCCACAAACATAAATAGTTCATTCAATTGTATTATGATTGGACCAAATATTTACATTATTAAAAGAATAATCTAGATATTTGGTCCAATCATAATACAATTGAATGAACTATTTATGTTTGTGGCAGCCCGTGACGTAGACTTTAATTGAAGTAACAGCATTTTTTTTCTGTGTATATTCCAACCGAGCAACTTACGCGATACTATTAGCGAGCGAACGAACGAGGGGCACACAAGCCAGTGCACACGAAGTGCAATTTCTACACACAGGCGCGGATTTAAATATAGTCGTCACTCAGAATTCGAGCGACGGTCGGAAGTTCTTTTACACGATGGGATGGGCGAGAGGGGGAGACGGCAGGAAAGAGGCACTTCGTGAAGTGCATCTAAGAGAGCAGCGCGCACGGATCCCGCGAGGCTCGAGCTAAGTCGAGAGCGAAATTAATAGCCCACTTGTCATAACAGCCAACGATAGGAGCGAGCGAACGTGGCAGTCCGAGAGAGAACCGGACTCGCGGTGATCTTAACGGCGGATATAACATCCAGCCGCGAGCAATTCGCCGTGACGAATTTCCTACGTCAGCTCTCTGCTCTCTAGAGGCTCCCTCGGTCCGAGTGACGTATGCAAATCGCGCGTCCAGGAAGCTAGGAAGCTTCTTTTCGCCGGATATTCGTGTACACCGGAAAAGGTCAAATCGAACGCCAAATGCGCGGCTACACTGTTAATTCCTTTGAGTCGCCACTGCTCCTACTCAATATGCCGTTAATTTAACTAAAACAATGGTTAACATTTTATTATTTTTAACTACCATGTGTGAGGTTTGTGAAGTTAGCACCCCAAAACGCGAATTTTTATAAAATGCCAATGGCATTCGTTTGTCCACGATTTGTCCATTTTTGTTTACCCAACATTTTCGTTTGTCCACCCTTCAAAAAAAAATTATGACCAAATAAAAAAATTGAACAAAATTTGACATTAGCACCCCCATGAACATTTTTTATTAATTGCGAAGCGGGATACGATTGTCCACGATTTTTCCACGTTTGTCCAACCAAAATTTTTGTTTGTCCACTCCACAAAACAGAGTTATAAACAAAATAAAAAAACGAGCAATTGTCACTAAGAACAACTTTGACTGCGTTTCCTCTAAATTACATACTGGAATCGTTTGTCCACTCATTATTCTCGTTTGTCCACGCAGCGGAATCAAGTTATTAACAAATAAACATAAAAAATTAGATGACTGCCCTGAGCACTTCTGATTGCATTTTCTTCAAATTTGTTAATAACTCGATTCCGCTGGGTGGACAAACGAGAATAAGGATTGGACAAACGAAAACAATGAGTGGACAAACGATGCCAGTGTTTAATTAGACCTTTTATTTATTACTAAAAAAACCTTTTAGGGTGCTAACTTCACAGACCTTGACAATTGCTTGTTTTTTAATTTTGTTTATAACTCTGTTTTGCGGGATAGACAAACGAAAATTTTGGTTGGACAAACGTGGAAAAATCGTAGGCAATCGTATCCCGCTTCGCAATTAATGAAAAATGTTTATGGGGGTGCTGATGTCAAATTTTGTCCAATTTTTTAATTTGGTCATAACTTTTTTTGAAGGGTGGATAAACGAAAATGTTTGGTGGACAAAAGTGGACAAATCGTGGACGAATGCCATTGACATTTTATAAAAATTCGCGTTTTGGGGTGTTAACTTCACAGACCTTCATGTGTGTCAAAATGACATATTTGTCATTAATTTAACTAAAACATGGTGTCGAAATTAACGACATATTGAGTAGGAGCAGTGGCGACCTATAGAATGGTTAAAAATGACTCAAATTGAAATTAATTTGACACTACGAATTTAACAGTGTAAGAGGCCGATTCAATTGCGAGCAGTGTTACGAGCGCAACATGCACCGTAATATTTTAAATATTAATTAAAGGCAAAATACTATCCTTTTGATCAGGCTTTTATTTAGGCAAGTAAAAGTACAGTGTGAGCTACGAACCGCGTTGGAAGTTTGCTCGCTAAGACGGGCGAGAACAGACTGTTTTCAAAACAGATCCTCACAAAGAAAGGAAACTATGTCTTTGCTAACATTAGTCATAAATAATCTATATCCTGATATAAAAATATGTAATGATCCCAAAGGAAAAACTTTGAGTTTTCTGGAAAGGAGATAAGAAAGGATCAATGAAAAGGACGAGATCGATAAGAAACAAAAAAATTATCTTATATGGAATTTTAAGATTCTGATAAGGTTTTACAACAGCAGTTGCAGCACGTAACAGTAGCAAGAGCAGTAGTAATACATTCTAATCTAGAAAATATGCTAGCAGCTATAATTTTCTCTCCCTCAAGGTATCCCTTCCTCTACGGCACAAAAATTGCAGCAACATTGCTGCAACATTTCGGCAATATTTAACGTTACTGCAATGTTGTTGCAATGTTGCTGCAATTTTTGTGCTGTAGGGGTTAAGGAGTGTTCGTTAAGGGGATATTCTAGTTTGATGGATCAAAAAATCGATTTTTTTACAGTCTTTCAATCTTTATACTCTTATGAATATATCGTGGTCAATTATCCCCCATTTTGACCGCTTTCTTGTCGCCCAGCGACGCCGCTGAAAAGTTTGATTGAACCCAACTTTTAGCGACGTCGCTCTCACGCAATAAATGTAAAAATGAGTAGGTCAAACGAACCTCAATGTTATGGATAGTCGTTCTGCAGGAGGTAATGGTTCTCTAATTATGGTTTGTTTGGTGATTGCAGGTGCCACTAAATGTAACAATTCCTCAAATTGCGTAGCTGTCATACGATAATAATGAGCGACGAGCGATACCATGAACACGTACCTTAAGACTCGGTTCATTTCGAAGTACTTCGTTACTAACTGCGACGCGAAATGCTCCATCGATCCTCAAAAGGGATGAGAAAAAAGGATCGGGCCGGGTACGGTACAATCCGAGCGTGTCCGCAACCATGCAATATTACGCGGTAACAACGTTAGCAGTAACGGCGCCTCCTATTACCGCGCTCTTTTACGCAAAGTGGCAGTCCAGCCGAGGCGGCGAAACAAAAGTGGAAAGCGGGACGGATTTTAAGAGCGGCCTCGGCCGCTTCAAGTGCCATGCCGGCACGATTTTCCGAGATGGAGGTAGCACTAGCGCGCGCGAAATTATGCAAAATTGTCGACGCGCCGATAAAACGCCGCCGTAAAATAATTCATCGCTGACGTAACGCGGCCAATTCGTCAAGCGGCAGCAACAGCAACGGCCGACGTTGCGCCTCTCTCTCTCTCTCTCTATGCGAGAGACGCTACCTTCCTTCTTAGCACCGACGTCGTTACGAGATCACCTGTTATCCGACCGATAATATATCTCCTCGATAATATTTCACCGACAATCCCCGGCTATTGAGAGAACGATCTCTTCGTTCGCCGTATCCAACGTTCTAACGTTTCGATATTCATATCGTTACTTAACACCGCGGAACACCGCGAATTGACGCGCGACATGTGGTAGACAGGTACTCGAAGGATTAATATACGCAATACGCAGGACCCCACGAGGGGGTCTCCCCTCGCAGAAAATCACATCTACGTCCGACACACGCTCCGCCTTCGAGGTTCTCCAAGAGAGAAAGAGAGAAAGAGAGAAAGAGAGAAAGAGAAAGAGGAGTATCTGGATACGGCGCACCCGGATGCCCGTGCGACCATAAAAATGTCGGCGAGGCGACGGCGCGGCCGCCGTGGAAGACGCACGTGGTTCCGGGTGATACCGACGCCCCCGATAAACAACACGCCGGCGCGGCGCGCTGAAATTTAAAGCGCTGCCCCGCCCCGCCGCGCCGCCGCCACCGGCGCGCGTAAAAGCGCGTAAATATGAACGCATTCTTCGGTCGTGCGATTTCAATTTCACCTGGGAGGACACGGGCGCGACGTCCCCGTTACGTTTCGCATCGTATGGCACGGTCTTCGTAAAGATAAGACCCGGCTGGCTCCGTTCGGGTGAAAGTTATTAAAAATGCCGATGGCGCGGCACGCGTGAAACGCCCGGAACGTCGAAACGTTAGACCAGGAGCAACATCGTCGCCGTCGAACGAAAGCGACGACGTCGCGATGTTTCTACCGATCGACATCGAACAGAGGCGTTTCATTTTGCCCGCGGCTGCCTTTTGCAACGCGCTCGTATTGCGATCACGCACTTGCATCATCCTGATATTGCATTCGCGGCGATCGATAGACAAGGGAGACTTTCTCGAGACCTCAATACTCGCAAGACATTACGAATCTTTGCCTTCGCGAACGATTCGAGTGCGAAGAAAATATAAATTAATATATACAGTGCTGGACAAAAATATTGGCACAGCGCGCTTACTACTATAAAACAGCCTATATCTCTAAAAAAATGGCAATGAAATGGAAATTTTTATTTTTTGGTTTACATTATTACGCGTTATAAAAATTAACATAAATGCAGTTATACAAGAAATTAAAAGCGAGAACGTAGATGTGTATAAGAGACAGAAAGAAAATGGTAGTAAAATGTTAATTTTTATTTTTTGGTTCACACATTATTACGCGTTATAAAAATTAACATAAATGCAGTTATACAAGAAATTAAAAGCGAGAACGTTTCATCCTTGGACGAAACTATTGGCACAACTGTCGACAAATTATGTGGATTCATATTAGTAACAAACATAAAAGTAATTATAAAAAAGAATTATCAACTAAATACTAGTTGCTTTTTTATATAGCCTTTCTTCATTATTACAGTTAAATGTGCCAATATTTTTGTTTAAAGATAGAATGCTTTTAAAAAAGATTGTTATTTTTCTTTTGTGATTACATTGATTTATGTCAATTTAATGTACTATTAAATATAAAACATAAAATAAAAATTTTTACAAAGATAAATGGTTTGCTGCTATTTTCTTTGAAAATATTTTATAATAACAATTAATTGCACCAATGTGCCAATACTTTTGTCCAGCACTGTAATTGGATGGACGATTTTGATCTAAAGTTCTCAAATTTCTCAATAAACGATAGCTGTGTGATTTTCACACGAGAAATTCGAGAAATCGTCTTTTCTATTCTATACATTGGATTAATAATATGATAATCTTCGCGAAACGTCTCGTGACAGCTCAATAATAACGATTGAATCGGAGTAAATAATTACAGTGATTACA
This sequence comes from Aphaenogaster ashmeadi, assembly GCA_003063805.1. Classification (NCBI taxonomy): domain Eukaryota; kingdom Metazoa; phylum Arthropoda; class Insecta; order Hymenoptera; family Formicidae; genus Aphaenogaster; species Aphaenogaster ashmeadi. Next base: position 43,779 of record NJRQ01000973.1, read on the forward strand.
AGTCGTGACGGGGGCCGAGGTCGTCGGAACGAGAATGACGGAAGTTCCCTCGTCATTGCCGCGATAATTAATACGGCGAGCATCAGCTGTGAACCCGCTTTTACATACTTGCATATCTACGACCTTGCCTTACTCTTATCAGTCTTTTAAATCCGCGCGATCGGAAGCTACCATATAAGAGCGCCGATGATCGATGGCTCTTGCGACTGACAGCGAGGTTTTCGATATTACATCAGCGGCTAAAAATACACTCGCGCCAATCATCATGAAATATGACGTTTTATTGACATTGCACTAGCAGGAGTTTAAATTAATTGGTGAGAGAGTTACTTATTGAATTACTTATACGTATTATTGGTTTACTGCATAGTAATTTAAATTAATAATAGCTTACAGATAAAAATATCAATTTACTAAGGACGTCGAAAAACACGAGTTTATTTTACAACTTCATCATACATACACAACGCACACAAATCTGTAAGTTCAGAAATCAATGTAAATCACCCTGTAACACATTAAGGGCCGATTGTTCCAACTTCTTGGTAAGCTAACTAACAGTTAAATCATATGTTTATCTTTGTCTAATTTGAAGGAGAAACAAAGAGAGACATATGATTTAACTATTGGTTAGCTTACTAAGGAGTTGGAACAACCGGCCCTAATTGATTCAGGCAAATATTTTCTTCTTTCATCCTTCCTTCTATCGCGTAAAATTTTTGGAACTTTTCGAACAGCATCCCGCGGGATATTCGTTGTGCCACCTCTCTAGGTATTTTCAGGTATAAACTATATAATTATTTATTAAGTATCAGTTCATAATTTGTGTTTGCTAAAACAACATGTGCCTTCACTCATTGTCAGATACATACATAGTAATTGCACACATGTGATACTTTTTTGATATTCTAATTTTTTTGTGCGTGTGTGTATAGACTGTATAGTTCACTTTTTCTATTAATTAAAGTCAATCTTTGTATTATGTTTATATCAATTACCATTTATTCTATTGTTACTTTTTATTTTTATTTTCACATTTATTTGTTTATTTTTTGTTAGTTTTTCATTATTTTCATTTTATATATTTTTGATTCTTAATATTACTGTAGTTTGGTAATGTTGTTAAAAGATATATATATTTAATGTTAAATGTATTGGGATACAATGTTAAATGTTCCGCTCGCAAGATCGCGTTTTTGCTCGTCAAATCGTCGAGACCGTCTCTCTCAAGCTGTCAAAAAGCGACTGTCACAAAGCAAAGCAATTTCGACCGTTAACTCATGACCTTATAAATCTAGAAACTTCTCAGAGGATACAGAAACATATATACAAATAATAAAGCTAAGCTCTC
>NJRQ01000974.1:36437-51340 GCA_003063805.1 Aphaenogaster ashmeadi
GACGTAGGTGTGCTACCTGGGGAGTAAATTAAACCGAGATTAAAGTTAATCTACATTGGTGGAAATGGACGTTACTGTAATAAAAAGATCGGTTCTAAATTTTGACTTATAATTTTGTTGATATCCCAACAACGGTGGAATTTTCGAAAGATACAAAAGTTATTAAGCTCATTGAGTACTAGAGACCCTCTAATCAGAGACTGGCCATAAGGGGGCCACTTTTGATTGGTCCGCCAGTTTTGTCAAAAACAAGAGAAACAGAAAGAGAAAGAGAAAGAAAAGAGACAGAGAAAGAGATAGGGAGAAAGAGAAAGCGATAGTGAATGTATATCCTTCTCTCTCGCAGGATTTTGACAAAATCGCCTTATGGCCAGTCTCTGATTAGAGGGTCTCTATTGAGTACTATCGATGGATTGACTAAAAAGTATTTCTCTTTCCATTAAGAAAAAAATTTTTTTTTAATTTTTGGTGTGAAAAGCGGACACTCAAGGTTGCTCAAGGTCATCAAAGTATGTATCTCTACTTGTCCTACAATTTTGATAATGAATGTCCTCGCGCCTATCTCTGACCGTTTTCGAGAAAAATGTGGTGAATTTTTTATCAGATTCACTCTGTATACATATGCACACACAAATATGTATGTATATATATATATCTATAGATATATCTTCCTTTCTAGCAATAACTTTCTAGAGCAGTTTTCAGCCCAGCTTATTTTCTCTAATACCAAATCTGCTGAACGTACCGGTGTAGTTTTTGCCGAAGTGAAGGAAGTCGACGTGCTGAGCAACGTGGTAGTTGTCGCGGGTGTCGTAGAAATCGTCGTAGTCTTGATAGTCGTGGACACGGTCGAGGTCAGCTCCTCATCGTCGATCGCGTTTTCGGACGAGCCGGTACCATTTATCGGATCCTGCAGGCAGCATCGCATACTCGACGCGGGACACTGCACGTCCTCGAGGACGTCGTCGCACATTAACGTTGCCAACGCGTGCACGCATACTCCCGGACAGTCGTCGACCTTCGCCGTGCTCGTTAGAGAATTCAGGAAACCTGCGTGCACATAAATCACCTTTATCTATCTTGATCTATTCGCGACAAAATAAAATTTATATAATTATATAATTATATATTTAAGATGTAAGAAATTTTAAAAAATATAAGATATGAAAATTTTTACGCCAGAGAATATGAACGGAATACATTAATATGATAAGAAATCCAGAATAAGTTATGCAGCGCGAGTTAATTGCTTGAATCATACTAGATAAGTCTTAAGAAAAGTTATAAAATTTTAAATTAATATATTCTAGATATAATTCAAATTAATATTATATTAATTCGAACTGGGATTGAAATAAAAGTCTAATGCCCGGTTTCTTCACACCTCCCAGTTATCTTCCAAATAATAAGATATCCGTCAGATTCTCTAAAAATTCGTTTTCTTTACTGAAACTTTTGGTTACGTATTTAACGGACAGCTATTCTTTATTCTACTAACTTTCGACACAAAAGGTATTAGAATTTTACTGTAAATTACCATATTCAGAGGTGAAGAAAACCGATTCTGAGAGATATCTTTTGGATAAAGTTACCGAGAACTTATCTAAAGGCAGGGTTGGGTATAGTAACTAGTTAAAAAGTTAATAATTTTTAACTTAACTTAATTAATTTTAAATGAGTTAATTTTTAACTTTATTTTTAAAAGATATTAATTTTAACTTATTAACTTTTTTATTAAATTAAAAATTTATCTATATGAAAGAAAAAAATTATAAAAGAAAAAATAAATTCCCACATAAAAACAATATTTCTTTGTCATTTCATATAAACTTAATTTACAAATAGAATATTAAATTTATTTGATAATCCATATTATAATTGTTTTAAATGATTTAACTTTAAACAATTACGACATTCTAACTTAATATAAATGTTTTTCAAAATTAACTTTTAATTTAACTTAATTTAATCTTAAGTTAGTTACTTTTAAGTTAGTTTTTTCTTTATGTAACTTTTAACGTAACTAAATTAATTTTATCAGCTATTAATTTCAACTTAATTTAGTTTTAAAAAATATTAACTTATCCAGCCCTGTCTAAATGACGAAATTGGGCATAAAACTGATTCATTCGAGATGAAGTTAAATTGTTACAATACAATCTTAATTGAAATTAACTCAATAGAAACTCTTTGATTGAAGCTGGTATAGATTTAAAACAGAAGAAATTACTTCAGGAGGCAAGAAAAAAATTAACACATTCGCAGCCGCTGATATAATTTTAAATCTATGGTACCATGTAAACTTCTTTCAATTTCAAACAAGTAGTTATACAAGCATGATATTATTAAATGATTATTAAAATTTTTTTATACTTTTATTGTTATTTTAATAATAAAAACCTGCGGCAACCAGCTATAGATTTTTGTAAATTGTATGCAACTCCGAGTTTTAGGTCACGCGCTAAAATCACCGACTGCGAATGTGTTAAATTTCTACATAATTTCAGGACTTTTTATCTGGTTCCAAAATCTAGAATATATTAATTTTAAATTTTAGAACATTTCTTCAGACTATCTAGTATGATTCAAGCAATTAACTCGCGTTGCATAACTCATTATGGGTTTCTTATCATATTAATGCATTCCGTTCGTATTCTCTAGCAAAAAAATTTTCATATCTTATATTTTTAGAAATTTTTTACATCTTAAATTTATAAAAATTTCTAATGAAATACATTACATTTCAGATTTTACAAGTTTTCTTTGGAAATTATAGAATGAAAAATCTTAGAATATTTAAAAAAATTCATATACATGTATAAAAAATTCTAGAAAAGAGATGTAAACTTTCTCATATCTCTTCATATTTTCTCAGTATTTCTGAAGTGTTCCAATACGCATAAAAAAATCTGAAATTTTCTAAAAAACTTATAAAATTTGTACAGAAATTCTAAAATTACATAAAGAATTCTAAGAAAAATTTTTTTACCAGTGTTAATACAAACATACAAGTTTTTCACAATTCAAACATTGCACTTTGAGCAATTATAAAAACAAAGAAGACATAGACAGAGGTATTATGGAGAGATTCATTGTAAAAGCCACGAGGGCACAAGCGGTTGTAGCGATCGGAATTGTAACGGTCCCAAATTCTGACTCGGTTAGACCCGGCTTGGGTCCCCGACCTCGAAGAAAGGAAGAAGGGAAATTTAATCGATTCGAGTATCCCGAGACGGGGATAAGGCCGGGATAAGGCCCAGTGCGTCAACCGCGCGGGCGATGTTACCTCACAACCCGCGGCAGCGAGATTAGAGGAAAGCCTCTTACGAAATTACAACCGTCACCGCTGCCGCCATCGTCGTTAATTGTAACTGTATATTGCTTACAGGCACATGGGGGCACCGTCAACGAACGGTAGGAATTCCTGCATACGTAATTTTACCTGGCGAGACCACCTTTACAAAAGTGGTCAAGGATGAACTTGATCTCAACAGACATGGGAAACGAGCTAATGACCGGGGAACTAATTCACTGTTATTGAGGTTCTCGTCGGAACCGGAGATCGTTTATGTCAGATTACATTCCATGAGGTCAATATTATGTAAAACCATGTACATTCAGCTTAAAACGTCTCCATTTCCTTGGCTATTAAAGAAGATCCTGTGGATAAGAACGATCGACTATGTTAAAAAGTGTCTGATCTTAAAAACGTAGAAAGATTAATATAATTCTTACTTCCACATAAATCATAAGGAGAAATGTCTCTCTTAGATATGCAGAACTATATTAAATCTTTCTTCTAAAGCTAAATTTTATAAAAACTTTAACACTTTACATTATATTGTTTTAAATAAAACCTTCCTAAATCAGAGAATATTTTCTTCCTTCTTTTTAAATTACATTATTTTAGATTACATTAATTAATCTTTTTCATTCTTCAATACGTAGATCATTCCAATCATCATTAAATTATTACGATTTTCATTCAATTTGCCTAGATTTACAGTATTGAACTGTACACGCTTGCAACTTTCGAGATCAATCGCATCACATCAACAAGCATTTACAGGGTGTTTATTTAAATGTAAAAAAATTCTCTGAGAATTCCTGGATTTTTCAGGTATTTTTATTAAAAATCCTAGGTAAAATTAGGGAAATTTTAATGCAATTTTGAAATGAATTTATTTTATTATCCTTTTATTGTCCTTTTTAATGTTTCTTCCTCTTACAGTCTCTTCAACGAAACTATCCTTTTCTACAATTGGAGCCGCAAAACCTATAATATATGGAAGGCTCACTATAATATAGTAACAGTGAATTCTTTTCTGTATTCTTTTCCCTTCTACTGTTATCCTTATTTTTTTAAATAAAAACTCGCAAATCACACGAGAATATACGTGAATATATACGGATATGTATGCCACATTTATTACAACCAATTGTCGATGTTCTGCATTATCAAAAAAATAATTAAAGAAACAATTTTTTCAGAAAGACAGAATTTAAATTTAACAGTAAAATTACAAAATTTTCCCAGAGTATTAATAACATTCCGTGAGAATTCTCTAATTTTCAAGGATAAAAAAAGAAAATTCCAGGTTTTCCAGGTAATAAAGACCCTGATTTACAGAGACGAGTCTGATGACTAAATCACACCGCCTCGCACCGCCGTGTTAACGATCGGCGTCAGTTATGGATGAAAGTTAAGCGCAAAAGTGGCGAGTACCGCGATCTGTCATACGCGATATGCCACGCGGTCCTGCCAAGAAATTCGCACTCGGATAATACTCGACTCCACCGGCTGGTTTCACTTTGGCAGGCATAACGGACCAAACAAACATAACGGTAGTTAATGAGCGGCTCGACTCAGGCCGCGTATATAGCTGTCTTCGGCGTCGCACGTGTTTCATCTAACGCGCGATTCGATTTCGGATTCCATGATGAACGATTATGCAGAGCCGTGCTTGCGACTGGATCCTTCGTAAACGCAAGTGCCGATTCCATGAGCTAGAATCCAAGAGGACTCTTATTATATCAATAAGACATTAAGAGACATTTGTTTACATGAAATCATATTGGCCATAATTTTTGCAGATTTCGGCGGAAATAAAAACTGAAAAGGAAAAAATATAAGAAGATATTGGTACTACATAAAAAAAATAGACATCCATGAAAGTGAAAAAAAAAAGAAGCGAATGTAAATTATTCGCTTCCTTTTCGTTTTCAAATAACAGCTATAGAATGACAAAATTCTAGTTTGCAAGTTTTGAAGAAAGCAAAAAATTATTATTTCTAAAAAAGAGGAACTCTCTATTTAATGTTAAATAATTTGCCAATTGAATCTTGAATTAAAAATTAAGAAACACGATATCAAAAATATCTACATACACAATAATTCTAAATTCTGCAAAAGTTGACCAAAATTTAATTTTTGAAACAATATCGATAGTGACATTTGATAGTAATTTTCATTGAAATAGGACGAGAAGTTAAAAAGAGAATCAAATTTAGATAATATATCTAAAAAAATCCATGTGATGGGTTAATATATACGGACTATTGATTGAAATAATCTAAAAAAGTTTAATGTAAAAAACAGAAAAGTAAACTTAGAAAGTTTGCGTCTAATAAAAAAATTTATTATTTATCATATATATTGTATTAATGTTATTTGTTGTAAAAATTACTTACATTAATGTACTCTTTCTTTTTCAAAATTCTTCATAATTTGGTCAATTCACTTAATTCATTAATTTTTCCTTCATTACTTCTTGTTCTACTTACTAATTAATTCATTTGGTGGAAGTAACGCGAATTCATTCATCTATTCTGTATTATAATATAGTACTAAAGAGGACTCAAATTAGAGTCAAAACGTTTGCTTTGTATTTGTGTATTCGTATTGTGCATTTGATGAATGGGTGATTTTTGTTGAATCGTCTTTGGTTTTATTTATTTATATCATATATATTATATTAATTTGTTATTCATATTATAATTCTATCATTATCATTACAAAATACAAAAGCCATTTCATGCAAAAACTATATAATAAGAATATAGTATACAACTAAAATGTAAATAATTCTGACCGGCTTTTAAAGAATTTTGAAACATTGTGTACTGTTAAGTCGAGATTCTTTACAGTCCCGCAAAATTACGCTGCGTTTTTCACGTCACGTGATGTGCGCGCGAATTTAATTAGCAACACGCGCGCGTCTTAATTAGGATTGGTTTCTGCAATTTCGGTAAACCATCTGCTCGCCGTGTTTCACACAGGAAATCCGCATACTTTAAGGAACTGGCTCTCCGTTACTTATCGGTCAATTTCACGATAGCAATTCGGTCTTTCGTATTCAAGCTGAATCAAGTTTGCGCGTAATTCAGAAAATCCGTCCTTGCATCCCGCATTTTCGGCGTTAAACGTGATCACAACCTCGTAACTCCATAACTAACACCTGGGGAACAATAAATAGTTTAGATGTCTTCTAAAAAATTCAGTGTCTTTCAAGAACCCTCCTACATGGCTGGAGAGACGCGAAATCATTCGAGATTTTTGATGAATCAAAGGTGACACATTGCATTTATAAAAATCAGGATTCTTGATATCCCAGAGAACGTTATAATGTATCGCCTTTTGAATAGAGGAGGCAATGACTAATTTTGCTTATTGTAATAACGGTAGCAAAAAATCAGGCTGACCGGAGGTCCGGCTCTGTATGAATAATAAACAAATAGAGCAAAAGAGGTAAAATCAACCTAGAACGAAGATGAGTGCATCGCTTCCTAGTTTTTAAGCTTAGCGGCGGCCTTGTTACCGCGAATCGACCGTCATCCGCATAGCGCTACACAACTCCTAAAAGTGGAACAGTCGCATCCTTCCAGATTCTACCTATAAAAGCGTGCGCCGCATACGTCGACGTGCACGCGAATTTCTATTTCTCGAAGCCATTACTACCTCCACCGGGTAACTTTTTGTCGGCCGTATATTACGTGCGTCGCATACGCAAAAATCACGCCGCTCGCCGCAAGCACGGGAGGGAGAAAACAAAATCGGTTAAATACAGCTTAATGAAGCTGCGAGGCGAAGTTCTGACCTAAACACTCATTTCATCTTAGTTAGCTTTTAATGACACGATATTACCTGCACGCTATATTTGCAGGGTTGAGTAAGTTAATATTTTTTTTAACTAAATTAAGTTGAAAGTAATAGCTGATAAAATTAATTTAGTTACGTTAAAAGTTACACAAACAAAAAACAGTTAAAAGTTACGTTGAGATTAAATTAACTTAAGTTAAATTAAAAGTTAATTTAAAAAAACATTATTTAAACTTTAATTTTTCTAAATCGGTGGTCGAACTGGTTACGACGCCCGAAACGGAGTACAGGGAGGTTCAGGTTCAAATCCTGGCTGAGGTAATATTTTTCGCAATAAATTTTCTAACAGTTTTCGTGATGGGAGGGTGTTGGGGGGAGGGGGGAGAATATAATAGATGCTTTAGCATTTATTAATATTAAATTTGTTACACGTAGAGGACCACAATCCGTATGGTTGATACGTAGTAATTAATAGAATACCATCTCTTGCCAGTTAGGTCGACTTACAATTTATTACAAACATTATTTAAATTAGAATGTCGTAATTTTTGAAAGTTAGATCATTCAAAACAATTATAATACTGATTATCAAATAAATTTAATAATTCTATTTGTAAATTAAGTTTATATGAAATAACAAAGAAATATTGTTTTTATGTGGTAATGTATTTTTTCTTTTATAATTTTTTCTTTCATGTAGATACATTTTTAACTTAATAAAAAAGTTAATAAGTTAAAGTTAATATCTTTTAAAAATTACTAGTTGAAGTTAAAAATTAACTATAATAAGTTAAATTAAAAGTTATTAACTTCTTAACTTTATTATTTAATATAATAAGATTGATGAGAGAGAGATATAATAAGATTATTATTTAACTTTTAACTTTTTAACTAGTTACTACCCAACCCTGTATATTTGTATATTGCAAATGTTGCACGTTAAATAGTACTTATCGATCACGCATATATGTAGACCGTTCCGGAAATCTTGCGTCACATGTGTGTGTGCGCGCGCGCGCGCGCGTGTGTGTGTGTGTGTGTGTGTGTGTGTGTGTGTGTGCGTGCGTGCGTGCGTGTGTGTGGACCGTTTAGTAATATATGACTTCCTACAATTGAAGCTCATAATTTTTTTTCGTTAAAGGGAATCGTGTAGATTTTAATAGCTTTTTTATAGAAATGCTATAAAAGTAACAATTTCACGTAAGAGTAACAATGAAGAGATATTTATGGATGTATGTAGTGGCCAATAAAACATCTATTATATTAATTACCATATAACGACATTTCTTGTTGGACACGGTGCATTTTATTGAACATAACGGTCGTAAGCTTTTATAAGCCAAACATCATTTGTGCTCCCATCCTTCAGTCATTCGCATATGATTATAAACTGTAAGAGATCATAAACCTGTACCCGATAAAACTTCCCTGATACATTGCCAATATCATCCTTCCAATTATTATGTTACAATATTTTTTTACAAGTACTAGGAATCAGAATTTTAGAATCAGTTTCCTCAATGAACATTATAGATAAATAAGTTATGTTGTGTTTCGTATAACACATTTATGTTATTAATATCCATTGTGCGTTACATTCAATATTCATTGAGGAAACTGATTCTAAAATTTTAATTCCTAGTTAATTTCCACAATGGATATTAATAAGATATAAGACATAAATGTGTTATACGAAACACAACATAACTTATTATTTATCTATAGTGTTCATTGAGGAAACTGATTCTAAAACTCTAATTCCTATTCCTAATACCTAATATTCCTCCATTGTGCGCAGGGCCTTAGTTTCATTGAATCTCTCCAGTAATATTATCTAATACGGTGTAGAGAGATCCGATAAGTTTTTTTTCAGCGATATGGATTGATGGAAAACATTGGTCCGAGTCAATCCATGAACTCTTTAACAAATTTCTTCCTCTACAAACTTTGAATGAGAATGTCACAGTCTCTTCTTGCTTCCTATGTAATGTCTCGGTTAATCGTAAATCGTGATTCTTACCTGACAGGAAGGTACTAGCCAAGGAATCATCATCCTGCCCGCCAACCAACCCGATGAGCGCGAGCAGAAGGACGATGCCCCCGGGGGCGGCTCTCAATATCATCTTCAGCCTCCCTCTAGCCGTCTCCGTTTGTTTCTTCGACCGGGGAAAACAGTGAAGAAAAAAAAAGAAAGAGAGAGAGAGAGAGAAATTGTCTCCGAGATTGGTGCACTGTCTTGTTCGCACGGTCTCGATCACGTGCGTGTCAAACTGTCTCTCTTCACCGCCGAGAGAGTTCAACGACGTTTACAATGTTGCGTCGTGTGGACCCACATCGCCTGCCTCGGCTTGTTTGACGGGCACTGACTGGGTAGAGATCAGGGCCTACTTGTGGGTCAGGGTGTGCGGATCCCCACCTCCACACGGTGGCAGGCCCGAGAAGGTGAGAGAAACAGAGAGAAAGAAAAAGAAAGAAGGAAACAAGACGGGACGATGGTCGACCGGCTTTGTGAACGTCATCCGGAGGGGATAGGGTTGATGCCAGGGGCGGTGTTAGCTGTGACTTCTGTTGCTTTCTTTCTACAAAGCACGGCGATAGATGAAATCGGAAATTTAGGATTATCGCCACGGAATAAACCATGACCCTAAAAATTCATAAAGATTCAATATCTTAATTTAGTTTTTCAACTAGTACACTGTTTATGGAATTCTAAACTACTTGCAAAATATTTAGGGATACCATTTTAAACGCAACGCTGATTTCGACTTTCTTATTTGCGTCCATGAAACGTCCCTTTCTATTTTCCATCCTCATGATAGATAATTTCATTCATGATTCTCTCGAGTCTGTATCGGAAGAGTTTAACATTGATATCTAATCGGACAATCCGTCCCTGCGCTCTCGCTCGCGCTCTCGCTCTCTCTCTCTCTCTCTCTTCGGTATGCATTCTTCGATTCTTCCTTGATAACTGATCATCTAGGTATCTCTCTTGGATGCACTATGTATTCGTACATGGCGTAGTCTCAGTCCAAGCTCCTCTGATCTTCCCGCTTTTCTCCGCGCGGCCGGATCTCACTCTTTTTTCCTATTTTCCTCCAGTTTTATGCTCTTCTTCCTCTTTCCCTCTCCGTTCTGTTCTCCTTTCTAGCCACTCTTCCGTCGTTCCTTCTTTCCTTTCCACACACGTGCACCGTGCATACTTGTACCGGTGCAAATACGTGTATACGCCCGCGCGGGCATGAGTATATGTACGCACATACATAATACGTATGCGTGCGTGCCTGTGCGCGACTAGCGGTACTTTATCCGTAAATGTACGAGATACCGTACGATATTTCCCTCCAGAATTGATCGCACTGTGCACATGGTGGCATCGTCCCACGATTGTAGCATAAATTCCCGATAGAATCTTACAAAAATCGTCTGGACATAATTAATTTAATGGACGTGAAATTTACAAACATTACAAGCCGATTCGCGTCGATGCTTAAAGCATTAATCGGTTATGATTATATCTCGTGCTATCGAGAAAAAGATAATGAAAATTATTGAAAGAGAGAAGCAACCGGTTTCTTCGCAAACCGTTTCAGAGGGGATAGATCCATGAATATATCTAAAAATAGATACCTCTATCAAAATATATTAGCCTATTCATTAAAATATTTTATCGATAATTTCATGTTTTGCGTTTGTACAAAGTTTTGCTTGTCCTTACTTTTTCAACATAATATTACGTAAAACTCTTTTTCGAGAGTACTTCATTGCATAGAACAATAAACTTTAAAAAATATAGATGAGAATATTAATGCTATAATAATATAAAAGTACGTAGAATTTTAAATTTACCCTATCTTGAATAGCATTGAATAAAAAATAGAATATACTTTGTGGTAATTTAAGCATTTAAACATTTAGGACAACCCCAGATGAGCTGGATTGACAAGCGTAAATTTTTCTATGCACTCAATTAGCCATACCAACGGCAGGCTCTTAATATGCGGCATGTTGTACTTGATAAGCGGTTCACCTTTGCCCGGTATATATATAATATAATGTGTACATTTGTGCAAAGGATGAGACAAATCATTCGCGACGTGAAAAGGTATCACTTGTAACATATTTTTTAGGTCTTCTGGATCTGGTTTTCTAGTAAGTACTGTTCCTTCTCCTTCCTTCACAAGTCTCACTAAATCGTCCTTCGTTAATCGCACATCGCCAATACGATAAGTTGTATTTGCTTGTAAAGCAAAATAAAAGAAGCAGTTGTTGAATAGACGTGGGTTTTGACATTCCGTATTCTGTCTTGCTTTCCTCGGGATGCCATAAGTAGGCGCGCCGTTAACTTCGAACAATTCAAGATCCACATTACCTACTTCATCCATATCTATTGCCAGTTGAATCCCTTTAAATAAATCACACAACTTACACTAAGAAAAAAGTACTTAAAAATTTATTTCTGTGAAATAAGATTTATCTAAATACGGCGAAATAAAATTTTATTTCTAGCTAATGAACCATCTAATGTATCATAGCTAAATTTAGCTATGATGACGGAATATACATTTCTGTGAAATATATTTAATTTTTCTCATTAGATGGTTCATTTTCTAGAAATAAAATTTCATTTCGCCGTATTTAAATAAATCTTATTTCATAAAAATAAATTTTTAAGTACTTTTTTCTCTGTGTAATGTCGCATTGTTCCTTTATATTAATTTTGCATTACTTAAATTTTGATTTAAATATAACAATTTTACTGCATATAAACAAAACTATTAATATATTTATTGAGCAAACAATCAGATTGTTTATAGCATAAAGAATCATTATATAAATATGTAATATTTTATCTTACATTCACTATTAAGAAGCCAACTTCCATAGATAATTGCAAACAAAACGTCAAGTGCCAATTTTGTGATGTTTTGTTCATTTGCCTCCACTATTACGTGTGTAACAGATGGTCTGGAAAGTAAAAATTGATTATATCATTGATTATATCATACTATTTAGCATTAATTGCAAAACAACACAATAAAAAAATATAAAAAATAGACTATACCTATATGTTGTCAAAATTTTGAATCTATGTTTTGCAGCCACAAGACCAAGCAATTTCTGATTTTCACGTTTTAAATTTGACGCAAGAATCACAAATTTGTCACATCCTGTATAAATAGATTTATCTAACGTTTGATTAAGGTTTGATACCTTTTCAGATGGGGTTTTTGGTAAATCCATCAGAAGCTGTCGCATCTCTTCTGATTTACAGTAGTCTCTGTCAAGATTAAATTAAAAGATTATGCAAAGCTATCTTTAAATTGTAGTATTCTTCGTGCTACAAATAAGCATATTACCACGTACATAGGTTTTTTACCACGTTGATCGTACTGGTCTTTGTCAGCATTACACTGCAACAACAATTTAGCTTCTTCAATTCTATCCTCTTTAGCTGCTTCGTGTAATGGTCTTCGATTTTTAAAACCTGATATATCCGGTGACGCTCCACAATTCAGTAATAATACACATATTTCAGTATATCCATAACCGACCATTTCTTGCTGAAATGTTATGCAGAACAATAACATAATTTAAATTTGACAACAGTGTAAAAATAATTAAGAAAACCATAAAGTATATTTATGTATGCTTTGTTTACCAGTGGTGTCCAACCGGCATTATCTTTCGTATTAGGATTTGCACCAGCTAACAAGAGATGTTTAACTTGTTCAGCATTTTTCTGCAAAATAATCATCTCTTGAAACTTAGAAAAATAAAAATTATCTTTTAATTTATATAACATTTATCTTTTATCTATAAATGTTATCTCTTAATTTATATAACATTTGACATGTGATAATTTAATTTAGGTAGAATATTAATAATGGCTACGTTTACACCGTGCGTTTAGGCCGCGGCCTACACCCCAAATTCGACCTAAATTATTTAAGCCGATCGCTATAAACACTTGGTAGGTGACCTGACCTGGCTTTAGGTCAGGCCTCGCTTTTTAGTGACCTAAAACTAGTAACTTCGGTGTAAACGCATGTTACCCGACCTAAAGGCTTACTAATTTTCTCGCTAGGATTTGCTGTGTTGTAACTGTGTTCAACTGTGAAAATAATTTTAAAAAAATAAAATTTCGCGAAAATAATTTAGGTCGCTTACGGTGTAAATACTTGGTGGCCAGACCTACTTTAGATCAGGGTATAGGTCAGGCCGCGCATAGGTCTCGGTGTAGTAGTTATCATCTTAAACTAACCAAAGGTATATATTAGGAGCTTTCCAGCAAGAAACACATATCGACACAGGAGTCATTGGGAGCATTCCAGCAAGACACATATCACCACAGGAGTCAGTCTATCTTTGTTTGATATTTAGTGAAAGACAAAAATAGAATGACTCCTGTGTCGATATGTGTCTCTTACAGGAAAGCTCCCAATCTATCTTTGTTCGATATTTTGTGAAAGACAAAAATAGAATAACTCCTGTGTCAATATTTGTCTCTTGCTGGAAAGCTCCTAGTAGTGTTTGATATCCGTACCTTCAAGCATGCGACATGTAATGGTGTTTCTCCATTGTGATTTGGTTTATTTATATTTTTTTTACGTACATAACCCTGCTTCTTTGGCGTATGAAGTACCGTGGATATCGTATTATCTAATGACGTATTAAGTACATCTGCAGTATTGTTCCATATGTCTCTAAAATGATAATTTATTTATACATTACCATATAATATACTCTTGTATTCAACAAACCTCTAATCTAACCTTTTATGAATAATTTCTGCAATAACATCACAATTCTGTATAAGATTGGATATTAAGTGATCAGACTTTATTTCCCTCGGCTGCACTGGTACATCGCATTTGACACATTTCGTTGCAGAGATGACACATTCATGACAAAAGAAATGCCCACAATTTGTGAGTCTTACGGGAGACACTGGTTTAGATCCACTACATAAAAAGATAGTAATTAGTTTCAGTAAATATAAAATAGTAAATACACAGTATATACAAAATTGTATGTGTGTATATATATATATATATATATATATATACACAGGGTATTTCAGGACTTCTGCATCAAACTCTGAGGAAAGATAGGTCTCACAGAAAGGATCATTTTTTGTCAAGTAACTCATGTTCTCTGATGTGTCGTTTAGGTGCTACGCGACCGCGAAGGTTTAGGTGACATTACAATTATGAAAGGAATTCATCACATAGGTACATGGTTCCTCTTCCATTTCTCCTAGCCTTCCTGTAACACATTATCATGTCAGAGTTCAGCCAAATCAAAGACATCCATCATTGATTGATGATTGTAAGCGATTGTGCCCAGGAATCGAATACGTAGGGTGCTTTCCATTTAGTAACACAAGTCGACACAAACGTCATTCTATCTTTCTTAGCATTCAATGAGTAATAAAGACAGAATGACACTTGTGTCGACTTGTATCACTAAAGGTGCGTTCCACTAACGCTCGCGAGCATCGTTTATCCTTGTTTATCATTTGATAAACAACAAGGATGACATGACTCGCGAGCGTTAAAGTGGAACGCACCCTAAATGGAAAGCACCAGTACACAGACATAGAATAGGGGCGAGAAAAAGGGATCATGGTTTGGTTAATGTAACAATGTAAACATAAAGGCCCATATTCTGAATCCTCTTTTATCGATAAAAGTGCCTTTAAAAGATCTTTTCAGCCAATAAGAATCCTTTTAAACCAATTTTAGTGATACTTTTATCGATAAAAGAGGATTCAGAATAGGCGATTTTTTTGGCGTGACTCTGT
>NJRQ01000975.1:10127-20914 GCA_003063805.1 Aphaenogaster ashmeadi
TTCATATGGCATTTATTTTCAAAGCCCTCTTTTATGTTTATGATGCTTGAACGTACGAATGTACATACGTACATAGGAGCATTCAAATGGGAATAACTTTGTAACGATTGATTTTAGGCTACATGTTTATTGGAACTTTTCGGCTTAAAAGAACGTCAGGAACACATACTTAAGCTATGTACATCATATTGCGGGACACTCTGACATATGTTGTCAAGGTCATCACCCTGAGTGACCTTCAAAAGGTTTTAGCCGGCGCTCACTGTTTATTAAAAAGTTATTAAGGGGGGAACCCTAATCGATACATAGCGGTTTTTGTGAAGGTTTTTTGAGGAAACTATACAGTAGATCCTTCTGAAATTTTAAGGGTATTCTCCTATACTTATAAACAAAATAAAATAGCCGCAAAGAAGAATTTATTCTACGAATTATTTCAATTATGTCCGGCACTCCGGCCCAAAAGTTGTGTTTTGGCGTGCAGCATAGCGCCTGTTCTATTTATCTGAGACAAAAAATTCAAACAAATTTATTTTTTTAATAAATACGCGCAGTGGGTGAACCTCATTACAGAGAAAAAAATGCAAAATTAACAAAATGGCGGAAATTTGAAAGAAAAGTGGCAATTTTTACGAAAATTTTGTTATTTCATTATATAATTAAACAAATTAAATTAAACTATATCATGGTACATTGAGCTTCATTACTTGAGGAAAGTGTTTATGTAAATGCATGCAAATGGAGAAGTAAATCGGATGAATAGTTTTTGAGTTATCTTGCACGCCAATTTGAAAAAAATAATTTTGAGAAAAACGCGTTTAAAGTATTCAGTAGATAATTATCTCAGGTATACTGGCGTGACGGGCTATATTCAAACCGGCTGTAACTACGTTAATTTTTCGAATTTCGTTCTAAAACTGTAGGGACATATTTTTGAGATGCTAAATTATCAATTTATGCAAGAAAAAAATTCGATTTTTTGTTCCTATCGATTGGGGTTCCCCTCTTAACAAAAAAAGTTTGAGGAATATACCGATTTAGGTAAATATTTCCCTTACACACAGTCAATTCCAAATAACTTCTGACTGACCTTGATGTTGACCTTGACCTTCAAAAAGTTCAAGGTCATTGATCTTTCCCGTCGCTCGTTGTTTGTTAAAAAGTTATTAACAAAAAAGTTGACAATATAAACGTGTGAAGCAACATTCCACGTTTGCAACATTCCACGCGAAGCGAGTTTCATTCATCGAGGTGGGGGAGGGTGGGGGGGCCGAAGTCCCTCGTGACTTTCTGTTCTGTCTGAGATACTATTGAAATAATTTGCGAAAAAATCAGAGCATTTGTAACAAAATTTGTAATAAAATTTACAACTTTTTCAAAGCAGATACATGTATATTTACAGATATATTCTCTAGTTATCCATCATCATAGATGATAGTTCTTTAATATAAAATAATAATTATCAATAAATAAATTAATATTTTATAATATTTATAAAATACAAATATAAAGATCGGTCAATGAGAGTGCAGCGCGGTACTCGGTACTCAAATAATTCAACTACGTTGATTATTCATTATATTAAGTTTAATGTGTTAAAAAATTCGAACATTTCGGCTACATTTGGAGCCATTCTATACCATACGTATTATATTTATTTATTTTTAATTTACATCTAAACAATGTATTATGCTTATTTATTTGTAACTTATATCAGATTAACCTTCATAATTACTGATGGTTTAATTTCGGCACACTTTGTTTGCATTTACTCTCTGACATCCTTCTGACTATGTACGTGATTTTATTATCTGTGATCTATCGAACTCTGTTTCGTTTTTTACTGTTTGAGTTATGTATTAGACTGCAAAATTTTATTTTTGTAACTGAGAGAATGGTTCTCACGCTCGTGGCTTTTTGGAGTGAGTTATCTTTTTAGTCTCTTAAGTCGTCATTCCCAAACAAAAATTTTCAATTTGCTTTCTAAACCCAGACCGCAATTAACGTTTTCTAATCGTCACTTGATTATCCAACCACGGTGATTGATTGGGAATGGACACAGGAATGGATTGACTCCCCCTCTTGGTCTCATGAGCGTTTGGATCTTGATTTGGATTTTGCTATGTTTCATCTCGCTGAGGCTCCAAATGTAGCCGAAACGTTCGAATTTTTTAACACATTAAACTTAATATAATGAATAGTCAACGTAGTTGAATTATTTGCGCACCGAGTACCGCGCTGCACTCTCATTGCCCGATCTTTATATTTGAATTTTTAATCTTGAGAGTCCTATTTTTGTTAATTTATAAAATAATTACAAGATAATAGAAATATATATTTTTTCTTCCAATTTAGATCTATACCAGATAGATATGTGGAGAAGCTAGTAGACGTCAATGTTCTTACTCGAGAAAGTGTTAAAAATATTGTCGAAAGTCATACGGCATGGCTGAACAAGGCTCTCAAAGAATCTTCGAAAGATATTTCTGGACAGCCAATCATTTATCCTGCTGGAAGATGGATGAAAATGAAACAAGCTGAAGCCAATATAACAAAATGGGATACTGGCGTTGAGCTAAGCTTGTTACAATTCGTGGGAGAAAAAAGTGTTCAAGTGCCACCGAACTTCGTAAGAATATACAAATATATATTCTATTCGAATCATATTCATAATTGTGTCACGAACTGAAAAATTGTTCATTTGTTCGTTTTTAGATCAATACATTTAAGTACTTTACCCGGAATCGGACTAGGTTGTTTGATTAATCGGTTCCGAATAAATATAGAATTTTATATTTCATATAACGCGGATCGGTTCTCTTGATATTCTTGTAATTTGGATAATTGATTTCGAAATCAAGGGGAATTAAATTATAATCGGAAATTTTACTTATTTGGGAATTTTTAGGAGAGATTTCGATCAGACTTTCTAGTTGATTAGGTAAAAAGGAAAAGAATTTTTATTAAGAAATAAACTCTATTTGATTTGAAATTTGATTCTTTTAATTTGAATTCGGCGATCGCCTTTCTTGGGCATCAATTTATTTATTTGAATCAATGTTCTCACCCGAATAAAGTTTAATGAAACTGTTGCCACACTCTTCGGCAGCGACAGTTTATTTTAAATAATGCTGTAGCCACACTCTTCGGCAGCGACAGGTAATTCAGAACTATTAGAACTTATTCGGGTTTATACAAATTAGAATACTGAAGTGTAGCGTGTGGTGTTGGATGGGGATTAGGATCCGCTCAGAAGGGCCACAAATAATGAAACCTTTTTAGGTTTAATGCGTGATCTTTAATGTGGCAACATGTACAAATGGCGTATGATGATGATGGTTCAGTTAAGTGCCCCGAAGGGCATGTGCTGAGCCTAAGGCTCGTTGTTAAGGATCCTTCTGCTATGAAGGACCCTCGGCTTAATGTGGGGTCTCTCCTTTCTGGGCCGGCCAGGTGTCAGTGGTAGCGATGTTGGCGTGCCCGGCAACGGACTCAGTTCCACTCGTGAAGGAGTCTGCAGTAGGAGGTCGGTCTGTGTTGACCGTGTACGGATCTTGGCTGAGCGTCACTGGCGTCCTCGGTGTTGACGGGCTCGGCTGAGCGTCACTGGCATTCTCGGTGTTGGTGGACTCGGCTAAGCGTCACTGGCGTCCTCGGTGTTCCCTTCGCTGTTGCCGTTGCTGGTCGGAAACTGGTCGGAAATAAGGAGCTTTACGGCTCCGGAAACTTCTCTGCGGTGAAGAATCGACGAAGATTTTTTTAGAAGATATTGGCAGAGGCCCTTTCGAGCATACTCTGCTTAATATCGTTCAGAGGCCCTGAGAGCTCGCTCTGTGGTTATCCCGTGTCTAGAGGCCCTGGCGAAGAGCTCGCTCTAGGCACGAATGGAGAGTGACGAAGGCTTGAATTTGCTGCCCTTATATGCCCGCTCTAGTTGAAACTTACTTGCGGGTTACGCTTTGTGGTCCGCCTAGCGGTGACGCCGCCCGACTACGGCTGGCGCCTGGCGTCAGGCGAGCCGTGAGCGTCGGTCGGGCTGTCGCCGCTGCGCGTATTTGCGTGTGCGTGTGCGGGTGCGGGTGCGGGTGTGTGGGTGTGTGGGTGTGCGTGTGCGGGTGCGGGTGCGGGTGTGTGGGTGCGTGGGTGCGTGGGTGATTCACCACAGAAGAAACAAACAATCAAGGCTCAAAATCAATTCAAACCTTAATAAAAATAAAATTAAATTTACTTTTACTGTCTTTATAGAATTACAGATGTATTAGTGACTTTGTTTTTAGAAATGTTTGTTAAGGTGTTTTAAGTGGAGTAGTTTGACTATTGCTGATTCACGGACTTATTGTAATAAGACTGACTGAACTAAAAAAGCTGCTTAACTCAATCAATCGACACTTCTGCATGCTGATTTATACTCAAGTGGTCAGAACCCCCCACGCGAACTTCTCACCACTTTTTATGCATTTTTTCCTAGAGGGGGAAGGTTCCTACCTAAGGTGTAATGCTCGTTCGGCTTGTGGCCCGGCAACAGCCGTCTTCCGCTACCATCGGCAATTGGATAAATAATGGATAGTCTTGAACTGATAATGGCATTCCTTTTAATATGAACTCATTGATTAACTGATTGAAATAATTTAGAGTTTAAAAATTGTCCGTACGTGACAACTGCTACATATTATTTTACAATAAAAGGGTACCTCCGATTAAGATAGGTCAAAATGACCTCATCTTTTAAAAGGAAAACTAACTGCCTGTACATGTGTATATACTAACAAAAAAATGTTGTATACCGTCCCCACCCCCCTTCCCTCACCCCCCCCTCCAATAACGCAAAAAATCGCTAATTTTGCTTAATAACTTTTTTCTCAAACCCTATCTAATGAAAAATTATTTAAAAAATTGAGTATGTAAATATAATAGAATTGCGTCAATACAAATTTTTTCAATGTGTAGGAGACCTATCTTCTTTGTTTTAAAAAATCCTAAATGTGAAAAATCGTTACATTTTCGAGCTTGAGAGGGCTTCAGTCCCAATTTTTTCTGTGAATTATATATTTTGGTAATCTCAATTTTCACAAATTTTTTCAGATTTTTTGGAATGGTGCGCAACCCCTAAATTGGCGATAAACCGTATTTTTAGTGATTTTTGGTCATTTTTGCCCTTAAGGGGGAACCTCGTTTAGGAGGCCAAAAATGTATGACTTTTAGAAATTTTTTTCTCAGCTAGAATAAAACCAATCACTTCCAAATTTTAAGAACGTTTTATTACATATTTTAATTATATAAAATAATTTTTTAAATTGACTTTTTGTTTTAAAAATGGAGTCATGTTGGTAGTGTCAAGCGGTGCAGTTGTTCCACTGTGTACACTCTAGCGATTGTAATTTTTGTCTAAAATAAAAAACCTTTTTTTTTCTTTAAAAAAATTAAAAGAAAAGCGAGAATTGAAAAATTTACACGATTTTGAAAAAAAAGTAACGATTTTCACGAAAAATTTTCGACTTTTCCTTGCAAAAAAATTAGTCTAATTTAATTTTTTTTTAAAACATTTTAGTTCAAATAGAAGAGGAACTAATTATCTATAAAACAAGCCCAAAAACAGTTCAATCGATTTATTAGATTTTTCTCTATCATGTACACAAACTAAAAAAAACCTGTTTTGAGAAAATCGCATTTAAAGCTTGCGGAATAGAAAAGTACTACTTATTAAAAACTTACAGCAGTCACAGGCTAATCTGCGATATCACGTCCAAACACGCATTCAGACTCATACACACAAACGCTGACTCATCTATTCAATACGGAATTTATAATCATGAGTCAGCCTGCTTGCCGCAAATGTAAGCGTTTTCTCCCACACATTCGCATATGCACATTTTATAAAACCGATCACAATCCATCTCTCCCCGACGCTTGCGCGCCCGATTCATCGGCTCGTCCTACTCCCTCCCGCCGGACTGGCAATGCACTATCATCTGCACGGCCTGCCGGAGACCTTGCGTCGTCGTCTCTTTCCCCGCTTCCTCCGAGGGTTGCACAGGAATCGGCGCGTACGATTTCGTGGACCGCGCCGGACATCGCATCGGCCCTCTCCGATCTTGGGACTACTTTAGCCAATCTAACATCTACTGTGTCGACTTTGGATGGCCGGCCTGGAGGCCAAGCTTGGGATGATGGATCGGATTGACCGCAAGCTGGACGTTTTGGACGCCCGGGTGCTTGGTTTCGAGGCGGCCTTACTAAGACTTGATGCCATAGAGCGGGCTGTGGAACGCCTGACGGCTGCTGCCGATGGCTTGTCGGCGGAGCTTGGCGCGCTTACGATCAAATACCTTGCCCTGGAGGAGCGCTGCTGCCGTTTGGAGGCCGCCTCCCGGTTTGTGCCCCCGCTCCCTGCCGGTTCCGGCGATTTTAACGACCTCGCTGCTCGCTTTGAGCGATTCGAGAACGAGTGGAGGGATCACGAGCTCATTGTCTTCAGTTTACCGGACGTTCGGTCGGAGGACAGGGTGGGCACTGCGTCGCGTGTGGCCTTCTCTCTTGGTGTGGAGCTATCGTCATCAGAAGTTGTCCATGCTGTTTGAATACGTGGCCGAGGCCCATCTGCAAATCCTCTCATTATAAAGTTTACAACCATCGCCAGAAGGAATGAGCTGCTCGCCCGAGCTCGACGTAGGAGCAATCTCACCGCCACAGACATAAATCCATCGTGGCCTGACGTTAAAGTGAGTGCGCTACTGTATTCGAGCGGTGCAGTTTTGGCGAGGCGAGGCGGCTGGCGGGAGAGCGGGGCATACGGAATGGATGAGACGCGATGTCACATATTTTCGACGTGCGGAGAACTCACCAACCATCTGCTTTCTCGCTGGAGTCCATGACGGCGGGAGACCGATGACGGCGTGAACGGGCCCCTGCATCCGGATCTTTTCACATCTACTCTCTCGGGCGGTTGTGGCGCTGCATGACCGTCGGGACCCGCGTTACTTTCTCGGGCGACTGCCACTGATACCGCCCGCGGAGTGTTTTTTTTGTAGCTCACGTGAACGCCAGATCGTTTGTTCCTCGTCTCAGTAAAATTCGGGATTTGGTCGGGTATCGCCGATTGGATGTAGGTACTGGCTGTCGACGAGACCTGGCTGTGCGACGTCGATGATCCGAACACCTTTTCCTTACCCAACAACATTCTCCTCCGCTCCAATAGCTCTACCGGTGCCCACGACGGCGGCGTGGCTCTCTTCATCGCCAACTCTCTCTTCTACTCCCGAATGGATCCGGGTACGCCCCCGTCAGGCTCGCTGGTTGACGTGGTTGGTGCCCTTCTGCACCTCAGGAGGAGACCCATGGCGATCATCTGTATATATTGCCCTCCTCGTTCGCAGCTTGCCGACCTCCAATACATCGAATCTTTCTTGTCCAGCATTGTCTGCATTGCAGATACTATTACCCAGATAACCAAGCCTGCTAAGAGCACGTTTTGTAAATTGTGCGCTACGTATTGTGCTAGCAGAATAGCAGCAGAATCTTAGAAGGGTCTGCAGTTCAACTAATGTCAGTAGAAACGTGGCAAAAATCAAACACGATATGCATTATGTGACATATGTTAATCGACGATTGGGTTAAAGAAACAGACGCGATGTTTGCCACTGTAAATATCTTGCTTTTATTCGAATCAGCGTATAATAATAACTTGCTTGCTTTCTCGCGCGGAACGGTCTATATCCGATTCTAGTGAAGAAGGAGAAGGTTCGACTCGATCGCCACAGGGGTCGTTAGTATCGCTACATCCGGACTACTATTCCTAACATTCCTCCCACCTAAGTTGCGAAAAAAGAAGGGAAGATCTTTTTGAGAACTTAATAAAACGTACAAAAATAAAAATGACATTGCTCTCGTTAGGCTAAAAAAAATCTAAATTCTGCAAAAAAAGGGACAACTAACATCCATATCTGTCTAGTGCTTTTACATATCGTCCGCTTATAGTACGAACAGCGCTCGAAACAGTTTGTGGGGAAGACTCTTGCTCGTTCTCCTTAATCTGATCTGCTTCGTCCATGTTCTGCCTCGTCGTCTCTTTCGTCATCTCTAATGGGTATAAACGTTGAATTGGACGTACAAGTTCTCCAGTGGCAGTCTTCACTCGGGCTACCCTTATAATGCCATCTTTGCCTGGAAAAACTTTGATTATACGAGCTAACGGCCAATCTAAACGTTTGCGATTATCCTGGCCCACCAGGACGATATCTCCGACTCTTAATGGAACGTTACTGTCTTTAGTTTTCCGTCGTGACAGTTGTTCTAAATATTCTGACCGGAAACGCTTACGCAATTCCTTACGCAAATTCTGGCAATATCTCATTCGTTTGCTGAGTTTGACGTCTATTTTATCCAAATCCGATACGTCGTTTCGAGGGATCTCTTGCAGGAGCATCATCGGCGTCAGCGGTCTTAACTGCGTCGTATCTTCTGCCAAGTATGTAAGCGGGCGTGAATTGATAACAGCCTCAATATCACATAAGATAGTGTTCATCTCCTCGTAGAAAAGACAAGCTCTCTTCAATGTCCGTTTCAGGGAATCTTTTATTATTCTGACTAGACGTTCCCACCATCCTCCCCACCAGGCTGCTAAAGGAGGATTGAGACGCCAATCTATTTTTTGACTGGTGGTGAATTGTTTGACTTTTCCCCAGTTAATCTTTCGAAGTAGATTACGGGCTCCCACAAAATTAGTCCCGTTATCAGTGTAAATGATAGAAGGTTTTCCTCTTCTCGCAATAAATCTTCGTAGAACTTGTAGAAAAGCTTCTGTCGAGAGGGACGTGGTGAGCTCCAAATGGATCGCTCGATACACCGCACAGGTGAACAAGCAAATCCATGCCTTTTGTCCTTTCTTCAAGAATAAAGGCCCAATATAGTCAATACCTAGGACTTCAAAAACGTTGGCCTCTTTTACGCGTTCATATGGAAGACATCCTGGAATGGCATCTGCTTTTTTGGCTCTATAACGTCTGCACGTCCAACAACTATTTACTACTGATCGTACAGCTGCTCTGCAAATGAGTATCCAAAATGTCTCTCGCAGATTACTCATTATAGCCTGAACTCCTGAATGCTTAAGTTGCTGATGCCTATACTCGATCAACTTCTTGACTAGAGGATGCTTTGGATCCAATATAATGGGGTGCTTGAAATTATACTTGTCTTCTCTATTAACTACAGATGACTTTAGACGTAGCAGTCCTTCTTCATCTCGGTATGTATCTAAAGTATTGAGTCGTGGTTCAGTCACCTTGTTGAAAAATTCTTCTTGTGTTAACTGGAGGACGTAAGCTCCGCATCGACGAATTCCTTTGCCGATAACTCTCCTGTATGTCTTGAAATTCGGTGAGCTCGACAGTTAGTTATGAACCGACGAATCCAACCCATAGTTCTTACTATTCTTAAATATCTGGATTGTCCTTTCATGTACCATCCTAATTCTTCTTGTGGGATGGACATATATGTATTAACTGCTAAAGTGTTATCTGCTGAAGATTTCTTCTTACTTCTACACGTTGTTCCTTTAATCTCGCTGTCAATTTCCGCTTCGTTCTCACTGTAATTAGAAGAAGGCCACCGATCTTCAGAAAGTTTAAGCCATGTTGGGCCTTCCCACCATCGTGACTCCACCAATTGTTTGGCTCCACATCCTCTTGATGGAAGGTCAGCGGGATTCATCGATCCAGATACATGACGCCATTGACTCGAATTAGACAATGAGCGTATTTCTTTCACTCTGTTTCCTACGAACATTGTAACGCTCCCTCCGCGTTGATACGTCTTGTGCGGACGTCGTCGAGTCACGCGGTCGCGTCGCGGTGGTTCGTACTTCGGTGCGGATTGCTCGTCGGATTGTTCGGGTACGGTGGTGAGAATGAAAGAAAGACAGCCTTGGTTATGATAACAAAAAGAAATAAAAGAAAGGTTTATTCGAATTGCTCGGGGTGTACAGAAGTACGATACTTAGTATCGCCGTTCGGGTCTTGCGCGCGTGAGGAATTAACTCGCTCGGATAGTGGATGTTAGTTCGATCGTATTTGCAACTCGCCGCTAATTCGATCAGCTGCTGGATTATTTTCGGTACGGTACGACGATTTTTGTAGAAACGATAAGCCGCTGGAATGTGTTTACTCGCGCGCCTGTCGGTGGTGAGGGGCTCGCAGCCTTCGCGCGGGCCGGGCGGTTCGTACTCGCGGCTTGTGGGTCGCGGGGTTTACGCGGCGCGGTGTCGCGGTATTGTGCGGCGGTCGCGACAATATTCGGGGAATCGCGCGTCTATTTCCCGGAATCGGAACTTGATTTTGTCGTAACGCGTCGCTCGGAATTCCGCGGTGCCGTGGATCGCGTATGTTATCGCAGCGAGGCGTTGGACGGTAAAAGCGGCTTGCGCCGCGATCGATAGCTCTCGATCTCGCGAGATTTGTAGCCGTGCTACAAGGATTTCTCGGGAGCGGGTAAGGTCTTCGGGAACACCCAGAGGCGTCAGGTAGCCTCCTGAAGTAGAACTCAGTTAGATTTCGGGCTAGATATCGGGGAGGAACTAAATGTCTTCGGTAGCGCCCGAAGACTTCAGGTAGCTCCCTGAAGTGGAACTTAGTCGGCTTTCGGAATAGATATCGGCGGGAAACTAAGTGTCTTCGGTAGCGCCCGAAGACTTCAGTAGCACCCTAAAGTGGAACTTAGTCGGATTTCGGAATAAATATCGGCGAGGAAACTAAGTGTCTTCGGTAGCGCCCGAAGACTTCAGGTAGCACCCTGAA
>NJRQ01000975.1:21014-37388 GCA_003063805.1 Aphaenogaster ashmeadi
AGACTTCAGGTAGCACCCTGAATTGGAACTTAGTCGGATTCGGAAGGAAAGGCTCGCTCTGCTCTGGAGACGGTCTAGCAGGCTCGCCGAGGACTCGGTACTTAGTCATCGGGGACAGCCTTAGGGATTCGGGTCTGGTCGGTACGGTTCGGCCGATCTCGGCACAAGAGCGTCCCCTCCGACGGTGATTTTTCGGCGGCTTGGAGCGGCGGCGCAAATTCGGCGACTCGGAGCGGCGGTAATACATTCGGCGGCTCGGAGCGGCGATGCGGCGTTCGGCGGCGGAGTGACGTCGCTCGCGTGACGTCGCTCGTGTGACGTCGCTCGCGTGACATTGGCGCGTCTATGTATTCTATTTTTTCTGGTAGTAGTTTCGAATCGTTTTACCGCAGAGTTCTTATTGTCTACCAGAGGTAAGTGGTCTTCTTTCCATGGAAGTAGTACTTCATAACGACCGTCTGTGTCTATCTTGATGATTTGTCGAAAGTTCTCTTTGACATCCTCTTGATGGGCATCTTCTGATTTTCGTGCAACAGGATCTGTAATACCCAGTGTATCCAGTTTCCATAAATCAGCAACGTTCTTCTCTTGAGTATACATGGATACAACCAAAAGTGTCTTCTCTCCGTTTCGGTTGGATATTCACTCTTCCAATCAACGTCCATCCGAGTAATGACTCCAATGCTACAGCTCCACATTTAAGCTCCTTACGCTTGCCTGTCAACAATTTTCCGATTATATCCGCGCCTATTAACACGGCGATTGGCTTTACCCCACCTTTTCCATTTCAACTCCGAACTCCATTCCACGAATACTCCCGACACTCGCTATCATGACTATCTATCCTTTCCTTCATATCGTTCTACCAAGTTCCGTACAGCCTTCTCCTACACCGCGGTCAAATCTTTTAACACTCCATTAAGGAGGTAATGTGTTAAAAGATTTTGTGGATACGCAATAAATTAAATTTAAATTTAATTTAAATTAATTTAAATTAATTTAAATAAAATTAAATTAAAATAAATTAAATTAATTGATAAAAATTATTTTTTTGTAATTATAGGATATTCATCCACAATTACTGAAAAATCATGTTCAAAATCGTCTAAAAAAGATCGAAAATGGTAAGGTTTTGGATTGGTCGACCGTTGAGGCATTAGCCATCGGTTCTTTATTATATCAAGGATATAACGTGAGAATAAGTGGACAAGACGTGGGTCGTGGTACTTTTTCACAGAGGCACGCAATGCTCGTTGATCAATCTACAGGAGGTGTTTTTTGATATATAATCGAATAAATATTTACATAATTTAACAATAATTATGATAAGACCGTATATGTATAACACAATTTGAATAAATGGGCCAAGGACTCGTAGCCAGTTCGACCACCGGCTGAGGTAATATTTTTCGCAACGAATTTTTTACAATTTTTTCGGGATGGGATGGGGAGGGGGATCTTATAGATGCTTGTTCAATTTAATATATATATTGTGATATTACTATTCTAGTTCTATTCAAGAGCTGCGTTTCAAGTCTGATAGTAATGGCGCACAGTTTATAGAACTAGAAAATATACATTTATAAAATTACACATAAATATTATTTGAGGCCGGTATTCATAGTCGGTTCTTATATTTAAAATCGTCTCAAGTACAATCTTAAGATGTCATAAACCAATGACAGAACCGTATTAGCATCTTAAAACATTACTTAAGACGGTCATAAAATAAGAACGGATTATGAATACCGGCCTAAGATCCGCTACGACCGTCATTGGCCCATCTATTCAAATTGGTGTACATAATTTAAACTTATTGAGAGACTATTGTTATTATGTAGATCTGTTGGGACTATGATTATTATAGATATAAATTTTCAGCTATTTTCATTCCGTTGAATTCGATGGTTGATGATCAAACTGGCAAATTAGAAGTAGCCAACAGCATTCTATCCGAAGAAGCTGTACTAGGTTTCGAATACGGTGTAAGTATAGCATCACCATTTACATTACCTATTTGGGAAGCTCAATTCGGGGATTTCTTCAATGGAGCGCAAATCATTATTGATACATATATAACGAACGGAGAAGCAAAATGGATGCTGAGCAGCGGGTTAACGATACTTTTACCGCATGGATATGATGGCGCTGGTCCGGAGCATAGTTCATGTAGACTCGAAAGATTTTTACAATTAACGGACAGTAAGGAGAATGGTGTCGATGGCGATAATGTTAATATACATATTGCGAATCCCAGTGAACCAGCGCAATATTTCCATTTATTAAGAAGACAGGTGAGAGAAAAAAATACGTTACTAAAAACTAGGAGAGATTTAATAAATATTTGCGACAAATATAATATAAATAAGTGACAAATTGTAAATATTTAAATAAAATTCAAATATCTTATGAATTTATAGATGATAAGGGATTATCGAAAACCTCTGATCGTGGTAGCACCTAAAATTTTATTACGTCATCCGGCAGCAGTGTCACCTTTATCGGATTTTGAACCTGGGACGAGCTTCAAAACTATTATCGGTATATTATATTTCTTCTTTAGCTATGATATAAATTACTGGTATTGATAGTAATTCATACCATATCATTGGCGTTGAAAAATCATTCCGTTATTAGCAGTGCACTGCGACAGCATGTGATGACATTATATTACTATTAGAACTGTCGCAATTCACGAGTACAAAATGGTAAAACTGCTGTTTAGGAAATCCACCTCCAATGACCTTGATCTTGACATATGTTGTCAAGAACATGATCCTGAGTAATCTTTAAAAGGTTTTATCCGTTGCTCGTTGTTTATTAAAAAGTTATTAACAAATAAAGTTGGCAATATAAACGTGTGTTTAACTCCATACTTTAAACTTTACCTAGCGTAAATATCACATTATTTGCATATTTAAGTAAACGCTTGGGCGGGGAAGGGACTCTCCTAGTAGAGAGATGCGCCAACTGGTCATGTGACCCCAGCTTTCCGTGATTGGCTGGCATAAAATTTGCTGATTTTCCATTGCGACGCCAATTACATCCATCTTCGGCTGTGTTCCTAAATTCACTGCCAGTGCTGAAAATCTATAGTGCATGTAACGTATGCTATAGGTTTTCAGCGCTGGCAGTGAATTTTGGAACACAGCCATCGTCTGAGAAATATGTCGCATCTGTTCTGCGCATTGGCGTTACAATGGAAAATCAGCCAATTTTATGCCAGCCAATCACGGAAAGCTGGGGTCACATGACCAGTTGGCGCATCTCTCTACTAGAGGATCTCTAGATTAGATTAGATTTGTTTTAGGGTGGAGTGTAGGGGGTGGGGCTCTGCCCACGCATGTATTTTGCCAGGCAAAGCGAGATTCACCCCACACCACCCCCTGCTTACAGTGCGAAACAAGGTCTATAATTGTACGGTTCCACGTGGGTTTACAACTTTTCATGCGAAGCGAGATCCACCCCACACCGTTCTCTGCTTACAGTGCAAAACGAGGTCTATAGATAATTATACGGTTACACATAGGTTTCCAATTTCCATGCGAAACAAGGTCCAAAATGTTGGAAACCCATGTGAAACTGTACAATTATAGACCTCGTTTCGTATTGTAAGTAGGGGGTGGTATTGGGTAGATCTCGCTTCGCATGGAAAATTGAAAACCTATGTGGAACTGTACAATGATCAATGCAAAATAAAGTCTATCATGATACAGTTCCACATGAGTTTTCAACTTTCCACGCGAAGTGAGGTCTATCCCACACTACCTCCTGCTTACAGTGCGTACAGTTGTACAGTTCCACATGGGTTAGTACCAGAAGCGTATCTAGAGTATGGCAAGTATGGCACATGCCCTGAGTGCCATTTGAAGGAGGGCGCAATTTTTATTAACCTGGTACGACCCAACGTCCTTCCTCAAGCACGATAGACATCAATGCATATAAAAACTAAAACAGCAGTCTAACAAGTTGCTACCTAAATTTTTGCGAGAGGTTCTATTTACTTCATTAAAACAATGTATTACTAACTATTTGAGCACATCATAGACAAATTTGCATCAATGAAAGCAAGGAAGATACGTAGTAACATAATGTGATAAATAAAAGATGAAGAAGCTTGACTTGTATTTTTGAGCTGATTATGGTAAGTTAAAAAATGTGTCATATGTTTGGACAGGGGCGCAATTTCAGTGCTTGCCATAGGAGCTATTTTCTGTAGATATGCCTCTGGTTAGTACCTGCTTTACATAAAACTTTATTTGTTAATAACTTTTTAATAAACAACGAGCGACGGCTAAAATCTTTTGAAGGTTACTCAGAATCATGATCTTGACAACATATGTCAAAGTCAAGGTCATTAGAGGTGGGTCCCCTAACAGAAGTTTTACCACGAGAGCTTATACGAGACTGTCCTTTGTCACGTATTTTCCAGTCTATCGCTATTTTCGCACTGTCCTGATCTATCGCTCTTTTCGCACTATTCTCATCTATCGCTCTTTTCGCACTGATCTGAGATCTGGCACAGATGCCTTTGTCTCACTCGACTTGCGTTCACAACGCCCTCTTACTCTTAGTAAACACAATTCGACGACAATAAGTATTTCAAACAAATAATATTAATAAGTATTTCCTAAGATAAATAGGTAAATCGTCGCTTTCTCCTGTCTACTTTATTGACTTTATTATATTAAAATTCTAGAAGCTTACTGTTGAAGAACTCACAATTGGCTTGAATAATTCGTCTTTCTCAAATAAACTATCGCTGTTTTCATTAAGTATTTCAATTGAAATTATACAAATTTAATTAGTTAGCTTAGTTTGTTTATTTATTGCGCACACAGCCATATATTAACAATACTT
The DNA here is from genome assembly GCA_003063805.1 of Aphaenogaster ashmeadi. Classification (NCBI taxonomy): domain Eukaryota; kingdom Metazoa; phylum Arthropoda; class Insecta; order Hymenoptera; family Formicidae; genus Aphaenogaster; species Aphaenogaster ashmeadi. The sequence continues at coordinate 25,875 of NJRQ01000975.1, forward strand.
GTTGAAAAATCTGTTGCGATATACAATGTTACAGTTATGCTGGTAATAACGCAGTAATCTCGATACAATTGTGATAGTATATTTGTTATATCATGTTTATACAGGGTGTCCGGTAATTTTTAACCATGCTAAAGTGTGAAAGTAGATTGGCCCAAACTGAAACGAAAAGTCATGTACCATTTTGCAAAATTCGTAATAGTTATTGAGTTATATTAACTGAAACGCCTGAGCAAATAAGCGCGTGAGAAGCGGTAGGCCGGACTCAGTAAGATAGCGAGAGGCGGAGTCACGCGAGCGGTGAGAGGTGCGATGTAAAGCTGGGTATACACCTAGCGAACGAACACCGAACGAACAGCTATCGAATGGCTGAGGAACGGCTACGAACGGCTAACGAACGACTATAAACGGTCAGCGGTGACAAAGAACGGCTATTGAACGACGATGACTGGAAATAGTCATTCGTTAACCGTTCGTAGCCGTTCCTGAGCCATTCGATAGCTGTCCCAGTGAGAAATGACTTATTGAAATTCATCGAATCGACGTCGATTCGATGTCGATTCGATGAATTTCAATTGATCGATGAATCATTTCTCACTGGGGTTTGTTCGGTGTTCGTTCGCTAGGTGTATACCCAGCTTAAGAAGCGCGAATCGCGTGGCGCGCCTCGAGCCTCGCGACCCTCGCGACTCACGCCGCACGCCACGCGATTCGCGCTTCTTACCTCGCACCTCTCACCGCCCGCGTGACTCCGCAAGTATATACGCAGCGAGACCGCCCCGTGTATCTATACGCGAGTCGGCGAGTTACGAGTACCCGAGATTATCGGATCTCAATAACGGCTGAACCGATCAAGTTCTGAGTAGGCTCAATCAAAAGCTTGGGTTCGAATTATATAATAAAAGTGTTTTTATTTTTTCTCTACGTGCCCTACGAGCGGAGATATTGCGACGCGAAGTCCGAATCGGGAAATTTTCATTTAAGATACGTCGTCCTTATCGTCGTCCCAGAAAATGTCCAATACAAAATCCATGACATGGCGCTGTTTCTCGCTATCTCGCTCGCTCTTTCGTGGTTTCTCGCTAGTATTATCGTCGCCGTCCGGAGCTGTGGAGTGGAGATGGTGTCTTTTTGCAATTGTTGACGCAAGAGACGCTACCGATCAAACCTCGCGAATGAAGAGTGAGCGAGCGAGATAGCAAAAGAGCGAGCCAGATAGCGAAAGAGCGAGCGAGAGACCGAAAGAGCGAGCGAGATAGCGCGCATTATTTTTTTTCCGCGCGTCCGATTGATGGTCGACGACGTCGTTGAGTGTCACGGCAAGCTGGTCATAGTTCGTTTTATAATGGTATCTACATACAAACATCTTGTAAATGTGAACAATATTTTTTAAATTGAGTTCAATAGTTTATGAGATATTTCATACTTTGTTCTGGCATACTTTATGAGATATTTTATATTTCATGTCAAAATATGCCAGAACAAAGTATGAAAATATATCTTGTAACCTATATATTGACTTATTAAATAAAATTAAAGATTAAAATAAAAAAATTTGTATGTAAAAAACTTGCGCTGCTAGATTTCGAAAAGCTATTGTAATTTTAATATAATATTCAAATAATTCATTACTACTTATAAATTGTTTTTATTGTTTTCCTTATTTAGACTAGCAGCGCCAAGTTTTATTACATAAAAATTTTTTTTATTTTAATGAAATTTTTTTTATTTTGTATCTACTATTAAGTCTTTAATTCTTGTTAGATTTAAAAATATTTAATCTTATAAAATTTTTATCATATATTTTCTTTCTAATTGGCGCAATTTAAAGATTTCATACATTTTTTTAATACATAAATACGTACCACTTGGGTTGTATTTTTTAAAATGAAAGATACCACTTGCATTTTTTTGACGTACAAAGATATTACAAGGTATAGTTTGGTACAAACTACGAGCGCGTTTACTTAGCACTTTTTTACCTTTTTTTAAAAAGGTAATTTTGCTAGGTTTTTACGCGATTTCCGAAGTAAAACGCTCCAACTTCTAAACGGTTTAAGATATAGAACTCGGCGACTAATCATTTTAAAGCGAACTTATCACACTTTACGCATAAATAAACAAATTTTTAAATAATATATAATTTTTACAAGAAATATGTATTTAAATACTTTTTTCAGTTTTTAACCCCTTCTTGAAGAAATTACACAAATACAATATAAAAAATATTATATTGACTTATTATCTTTAAAATGAGACTAGGCAGAAAGTATCATAGCTTTGGAAACGTTTCGAAAAAAAAATAAAATTTAATATCGCGTGTGATTTCTTACGCACCAAAGAGGCGCGCCAAATAGATGCAACGTTAATACAAAAAAATAAAGATACAACTCATGAAACTTCTTAAATAATATCTAAAGTAATTTTTAAGATGAAATATTATCTACGAAAGAAAATTATTCTTATCATTTTACATACCTTTTTTGAATTTCATATCTCATATGTTCGGAAACCTCATATAGCACTAAATAAAATCTTTGCGACTACGTATCGCAGCACTGCGACTAAATTAATTTTATCATTTAACCAGTTAAAAACTTAAACTTAAGAATACTAGGACTAACTAAGCTAATTGTAAAACTAATAATACGAAGACTAAGTAATACTAACAAGGAGACACTACGATGTTATCCCCACCGATTTCAATTAAATTTTTTGTGTGGATAAACCTTAGTATGAACTTTTATTGAGCAAAGCGAGAAGATGCGTTTCTCAAACGTTTTCGAGAAAATTGAAGTTAAAAATTTCGAGCGTCTTGTGAGTAAAAGCGGAACCTTTTATTGAAGCTCGCCTGGCGCAGCAGCAGCGTGCCTGATTTATATGTACGACATCGCTGGTTCGAATCTCGATGAGTGGACTTTTTTTCAAATCATAGTGCAATTTTTATACATATATATACAGGGTGTTTCCTAAGTAAGTAAATAAACTTGAAGGGGATATTCCTTGGCTTATTTTAAGAAGAAAAGGTCCTATATACATGTGTCCTAAACTGCTTCGTTTTAAAAATACAGGTTGTCAAAGTTGTGCAAAATAAAATAAAAATTTCGAAATTCTGAAAAACACAAGAAGCAGTTTTCGTAGAGTTTTAGTTCGGAATTTAAAAAAAATTGTTTAACTTGAAAAAAAAACAGTGGCGTACCATTCTTTTATTAAAAAATTTAATATGATTACCCATACGCACGCCCCTGGTGAATCTAAAAATGTTTCATCGATACTGGAAAAGTTCTTAATACCACATATGTGGAACGCATACCAAATTTGAATAAAATGTCTTTAAACGTTCTCCAGAATTTCGAAATTTTCATTTTATTTTGCACAACTTTGACACTCTGTATTTTTAAAACAAAGTAGTTTAGGACACATGTTTATAGGACCTTTTAACGTGAGACATCGAAATAACTCCAAAACAAAGAAGAAAACCAAAAATCGCTGAAACACATGTCAAACAAATTCCGAGAACGAGTAAAATGGCATGATACCTTTTTCATTTGGTGGACGTCCTCAAGGTGATTTTAAGGTTAACTTTGTTATTTCAAATGAAAACCTATATTTATGGCGGAAGCCATAAAAATATATTCTACCTAATTCTACCTAATTCTACCATATTCTACCTAAAAAAACAATTAATTTTTGTCCGAAACATTTTTTTATTTGATCATTACTTTCGGAGATATTGTACGAAGTAATTCCGATTTTTATTCAAAACGAATAAAATAAACGTATCACAATAAATGCTCAAAATGATGGCCTTCCATTTCCAAACACTTGTTAATGCGATTAATAAAAGGTCGATGCACTGATAATAAAGTTTCTGGACGGATATCGCGACAGGCATTTCGGATTTGCTCTTTCATGTTTTCTGGTGTGGGGGGTTGGTCGATCGTGATAAACTTTTTCTTTAAGGTGGCCCCATAAATGAAAATCTAACGGTGTTAAATCAGACGACCTCGCCGGCCAGTTAACTGGACCTCCCCGACCTATCCAGCGACCAGGATATTTCTGATTCATTATTTGGCGTGCATAATGCGAATAGTGAGCTGGGCATCCGTCCTGCTGAAACCACATATTTCTTCTATCTGCTAAGCTTATTTCCTCGAGTAGTACGGGTAATTCTACATCCAAGAAGTTTCCATATTTCACTCCATTCAGCGTACCATTGATGAAAAAAGGACCTATTATTTTATCGCCAATGATTCCACATCAAACATTGACAGACTATGGACGTTGATGTTCTACTTCGCGAAGCCATCTCGGATTTTGATCTGACCAATAATTCATATTATGCCGATTAACTTCTCCATTATTGGTAAAAGTAGATTCATCAGAAAATAAGACCGAAAGAAAAAAGTTGCCGTCGATTTGTAGCTGATGAAGAGCCTATTCACAAAATATCATTCGAATTTGAAAATCATCTCCGTGAAACTCTTGTAACGACACACGGTACGGGTGGAACTTGCGGCACTTCAAAATTCGGTGTACACTCATTCGAGATATTCCAGAGGCACGAGACATTGATCGAATGCTCACATTCGGGTTTTGAACAACTGCAGCTAATACAGCAGTTTCGTTATTTTCATTTTGAGCTGTCATTCGCCGGTTCCTTTTTTTTGGTTGAACACTACCATCTTCAGAAAATTGTTGTACTATCCGATAAAATGAACCACGCGATGGACACCTTCTTTCAGGAAACCGCAAAGTATACAAGTTCAACGCGTCATTAATTAAACGATCAAACGAACTTACCTGAAGTGAAGTTCAATCGTAATTATATGAAGAGCCTCGTTCGAAGAGATTACTGATGTAGTTACCCTCGTGGTCACTAGATGTCATAACTTTTAGAATGAGTCGAAAACGAAGCCGCCATCTTCCTATCTACCCTTCCCCCGTCTCGTCATATCTTTGGAGTATGTTTAAAATTTATTGGTTCTTATATGTAAGAGTAGGGAATAAAAGGAAACTTTTTTTTTTGGGTGGGTTGTAATCTCTTCGAACAAGGTTCTTCATATAATTACGATCGAACTTCACTTCAGGTAAGTTCGTTTGATCGTTTAATTATATTTCGCGCCTCGTCCTCGAGATTCCTGATGTAGTTGTTTAGAGACCAATACAATTTTTTTATTTTTTTTTTATTTTTTTTTTAACTTGTAAAACTGAACTTGCAAAGTCGTATCCACTAGTTGCTATTGGCCAATTATAGACCTGCGCAAACATGCGCGAACCTTCAGACCAACCCGCTGTTCGTCTAATAATGTCTAGGTTCACTCCATTTACAAAGGCTGCTGAAGTAGCCGCATGTTTTGTTGAGTGTGCGGTGAAAATAGACACATCTATTCCGCTTTTATATAATACGGTCTTAATCCATCTACTAATCGTCTGACTACCTACTTCTTTATAAGGCTTTTTTATTGAAATAAATAATTTCTTAATATTTCCTCTATATTTGCCTGTTATTTCTAGATATCTATTTAATACTGACGCTACACACAGCTCCTGTTTTTCATTAAATTTTGGGATTATCAAATTGAGTTGAAATCGTCCTGGTCCTGAGGTTTTTATTAGTTGCGAGATTCTTATTTCCATACCGTTCGTAGCCTGTTTTATATTTCTAATTTCTATGTTTGCCAGGGTCTGTGCCCTATGTGCTGTGCACAGTGCTATTAGCATTACCGTCTTCTCTGTTAACTCTGTTATCGATAGTTTCTCTAGGGGCTTTAATTCTGCTAAGTACCGTAGTACAATTGACACATCCCAGGTGTATGCGTATTTTGGCGCAGTTGGTCTTAACTTGTATACGCCCTTTAAAAACGCGAGATTATGGGGTCCTGTCCCATTTTTTCTTTAGATATTAATGATATCGCGGACCTAAAGGAATTTAGCGTGCCATATGCTGCACCCTGTTGAAATTTCTCCGAAAGAAATCTTAGTATGCTATTTTGTTCTGGCTCGAAAAAATCCAATTCTTTTTCTTTACAAAAAGTCCACCACTGTTTCAGTGCCGATTCATACTGTTTTACTGTAGACTCTGCTAGGGATGCTAAGATAACTCCTATTGCCTCTTCAGGTACTTCTTTCTTTAAGAAGGCCTTGCCGATACTCTCCCTGCCATTAAAGTGAGATCTTTCGATCTGGGATGCTGCTTCGATCTACAGGGAGACACAAGAAGATCAGGTCTCGGCCTAAAAATTAACGGATCACCTACTAATAGTGATTTAAATAAGGGATACCACGGTTGATTTTGCCAATCCGGTACCACTAGTATTCCCCTAGCCTTATCTCTTTTAATTTTCACTAATATCTTTAATATTAGGGCAAACAGTGGGAAAACATAAAATTCTACGTTAGACCAAGCCACCGTAAACGCGTCTACTTCTAATGCTTCTGGCTCTGGAAACCAAGCGAAAAATTGTTGGCATTTGGTGTTTCCGCCTGTGGCGAATAAGTCCACTTCTGGTCTACCGAATCTACTTGCAATCTTTTCGAACGCGCCTGATCTAGTTCCCACTCCGTGTCTATGTTTTTAATTCTAGATAGCGCATCTGCTTCAATATTGTCCCTTGATGCTATGTACGTTGCGTATAGGAAAACGTGTCTTTCCTCGGCCCATTGCCAGATCTTTCTTGCTAAGTCATTATACCTGGGATACTTAATGCCTCCCATTTTGTTTACATAGGAAATGGCCGTTGTATTATCAATTCTTAACAGAATTTGACAACCGCGCGTGTTGACTGCCAATCTTTCTAGTGCTATTTTTACAGTCAACAGCTCTTTATAATTAATGTGGTATTTCCTCTCCGTTTCATTCCAAAACCCGTAAATTTTATTATCGTTCTCTATTGCCCCCCAACCTGTATCCGATGCATCCGTATAAATAACTCTTTCAAATTCACCTGTCTTAATGCTATTATTACCTGCTTGCAAATTCTTTTTCCACTATTTTAAATCCGGCAAAATCGACTTTGGTAAAATCATTTTACTGTTATACTGATAATCATTGCGCTTAAGAGCTACATTTTTTCTCTTTCCAGGATCTTGGTATAGGTCCAACTATACTCGAGTGCAGGGCAAGCCGCTATTAACTTCCTGAGCAATTGTGCAAACTCTCTAATTGAGCACCTATTTTTTACACTAAATTCTTCTACTAACCTTAATAGTCTAATTCTTTTTTCCTGTGTTAGTTCAATTGCGAATTTTTTTGAGTCAATGACAAAACCTAAGAATTTACATCTATTTCATGGTGTTACTAAACTCTTTCTCCTATTGATAAGAAATCCTAATGACTGTAGCAGTTTCATTGTCTCCTTGACATTTTGTTCGCATTTCGCGACACTTGCTTCAATACATAATATGTCATCCAAATAAATCACTGAGGTAAAACCTCTTTTTCTTAGAAACCTCATCACTGGTTTCAAGATTTTTGTAAATATTAAGGGTGCTGAACACAGCCCGAAAGGTAAGCAATTGAACTGATACAGCTTTCCTGAAAACTCGAACCTTAAGTATTTCCTGTATTCCTCCTGAATGGGTATCAGGTAGTAGGCATCTTCTAAATCTACTGAGCACATAAAGTAGTTTGGAAAAATCAGCTTCGCTGCCGTTCTAACATCTTCCATTTTAAAATGATCTGGCTTGATAAATTCATTTAATTTCTTTAAATTTAAGATGAATCTAAAACTCCCGTCTGGTTTCTGTACTAGAAAATAGGGTGACAAAACTTGTTCCTCCTCTGGAAGACACAGCCCCCTTTAATAGCCCCCTTTTTTAGCAGTTTATCAATAGCTTCTACATAATTTCCTACTTCTAATTTAGAAAATGTTACTTTTGGTACCTTATGCTGTTCAACCTTTTTATAAAACTGTATTCTATACCCGGATATACAGCCTAATACAAATCTGTCATTTGTTATCTCTTTCCATTGTGATACAAATTTTCCTAACCTACCAGCTACCCTACTTACATTTATATCTACTTGGGTCTGTTCGATATTCTTCCTCCCCTCTGGCTCTGGGCTCTTGGGTTGTAGAATTGTTGTTTGTTCCTAAAGAACAATTTTTGCCGGGCCTGCGCTCCTGCCTTCAAATTGCCCGCTTGGTTGGCGAACGGCCTCCTCGCCTGCGGGCCTTTCGAGTTTAAATAATTTCTGGAGGATTGAGTGGCCCTTGCTATTGGTTGATTCTTGAAATTCTGGCTCAATTTTTCTATTGCCTTGGTTTCTTTAATTTTCTCTCCACCTTTACCAAATAAGAACGTGTCTGTCTTGGTATTGCTGAGTAGATCTCTAATTTGTTCGTTCAATCCTGGTTTGATAATTGCCTTTCTGGATTCGGTCTGCTGAAATTGTATTTCGGAAATCAGCTTTCCGGTATCGCTTAGCCGTTCGATAAAGGTTAATTTGTCGATGTTCTCATCTTCTGTCAAAATTGTCACAGAGCGGCACCTAGTGTTCTTAACGCAGATCCAGCTAAGCGTTGTGTTTCAGCCATGTATTTATCTCGTTTCGTTAGAGATTCAGCCAATGTCATTGCCACCTCTGGGTTTACCACTGGGGCGTCAAAACCTTCTGGTTTGGTATATTTAGTTAGGAGATCTTCTTTCTCTTCTTTCTTAATTCCATTCCGGATCCAATGCTTCCACCTGTTGTTTAGTGACGTGTATAGCGTTATCTCCACTGCCTTGGAGGTTAGTGGATCTTCGCCCAAAACTTTGAGAATTTTATCGTCTAATTCGTCTTCCTTTTTATCTACCTCTCTGTCATCGGGTAATACGTTCTCCTTATCCTCTTTCTGTTTGTTCTCTTCTAATTCATCTAAACATTAACAAGAAAAACATAGAACAAAGAAAAGATAAGACAAAAGAGAAAAGAAAATTTTTCTATTTTGTTTTCTACTGAGGCAAACAATATATTATAACGATTTGTTATAACAGCTTTTTATTTGATCTCTAATTCGTCTTGCTTCTAGTGCAAGCTCATTAGGAATGGTTTCTGGTCTGTCTTGTCTCTCGTACAAGCTCACCAGACGGACTTCTGACCTGTCCTACCTCTCGTGCAGGCTCGTCAGAGTGTGTTCTGATATGTCCTACCTCTAGTGTAGGCTCATCAGACCTTTCATTTATTAAGTAGCCTCTTACCTTCTACTCTCATACTTTCCTCCTCCGTTGACTCATCATTACTCGGCTGAGGCGATTCAACGCCATCCTGTTCCTCCTCCCTCTGTCTTAATCCGTCTTGAAATTCTTTAATCTGTTTCTGTAAGTCTTTTACTTTTTTCTCCAATACCTCTACTATTTCTTCCTTTTCTGCTTTCCTTTTTGGCATCTTTCCCGCTTCAAAAACTTCTCAAATTCACACAATTATTGACGGACTCACTCTTACGTGCTTCTTCTAGCGCACAACGAAAGATATATGACGAGACGGGGGAAGGGTAGATAGGAAGATGGCGGCTTCGTTTTCGACTCACTCTAAAAGTTGTGACATCTAGTGACCACGAGGGTAATTACATCAGTAATCTCGAGAACGAGGCGCGAAATATAATATTTCGTCCTGCTTCACCGTAAATGAAAATCATTTCAACTTTTTCTGCAGTAGTAAGGTATTCCATATTTAACTCAAAGTTCACTGTATCACTGTAATCTATCGACTAAATATCCGAGAGAACTGTAGCGACAAATTCGTGCTGTTAATATCGCGCTGTTCTGTTTACAAAAAAAAATCAAAACATCTCAGCGGCGCGATCGCGCTTCTTTTGTTCAGTATAAACACGAGATACGGAACACTTGTAAACATGAGATTTTCATATGATTTGTCGTTACAGTTCTCTCAGATATTTAGGAAATGGAAGGTCATCATTTTGAGCATTTATTGTGATACGTTTATTTTATTCGTTTCGAATAAAAATCGGAATTACTTCGTACAATATCTCCGAAAGTAATGATCAAATAAAAAAATTTTTCGGACAAAAATTAATTGTTTTTTTTACGTAGAATATGTTTCCGCCATAAAAGGTTTTCATTTGAAATAATAAAGTTGACCTTAAAATCACCTTGAGGACGTCCACCAAATGAAAAAGGAATCATGCCATTTTACTCGGAATTCGTTCGACACGTGTTTCAGTGAGTTTTTGTTTTCTTCTTTGTTTTCGAGTTATTCGATGTCTGAAGTTAAATGGGACACCCTGTATACAAGTATTAAGTAACCCCATAAAAAATCAATAGTTTATGAAGTATTTCATGTTTTATTCTGATCTATTTTCACATAAAATATGGAATATCTTCGCAAAATATTCGTTTTTCATTAACTTTGACATTATTCATACTATTCATAGTGAGATAATGAGATGAATAAGTATAACAAAAATATATAATTTAAAATATATACATACTTTACAGGGGATGATGAAGTAGAAAAAAATAACGTAACTAAAGTAATTTTAGTTAGTGGAAAACACTATTATGCACTTAATAATTATCGAGAAACTTCTGGAAACAAGAATGTAGCTATCATTAGAATAGAAAATTTATGTCCATTTCCTATCCACGAAATACTAGAAGAGATTGCAAAATATAAACATGCGAAAAGTAAGTAGAAAAATTTTTTATTATTAATACAATCAAATTACATCAAAAAGACAATACTATTACATATCAAAAACATGGACCGTTTCTAAATAAATGTGTGTTCAAGATGTTCATGCTCCTGTGTTTTCAGCTTTTATTTGGAGCCAAGAAGAACCACGAAATATGGGCGCATGGACTTTTATTAAACCACGTTTTGAAAACTTATGTGGACAGCAGGTAAGTTTTATATTAAATTACAGAAATTAGTTGGAATTTATTATACGTATAAGTAAGTATTGCGACCGCACTCACGAGCGCGGTGCAACTTCGTCGCGCCTCTACGATTTCGGTATGCGACGGAATGGTAATTGGAACGGTAACTTAAGCTGTTTCTCTAATCTCACTGTAATAGTTGGGCGCCAGGCACGATCCTGTCGTGCCACTCCAAAGACAAACTAATGTACTTTATTCTCGATACCGCGGAAATATGCTAAATTTCGGAAATCGTAAGTTACGACGACCCTGAGCTTCGGCAGCTCAGCCACGAGAATGACAGAGGGGGCGATTCGTGACGGGCTCGGTGGAGTGAGGAGACAAGAGAGCGGTAGAAATTCAATAGATGCCAGTGATTTGTAACAATAATAAGTAACAAATATATTTAATTCTTCGATAGACAAGCTGACAGGTGATAGCTCGGTAAATCGCGATTCACCCAGTACCGGTCGGGTGTACGCAGTGTTGCCAGACTTGGTACAATTGTACCAGATTTGGTACATTTCTAACTATATTGGTACCCTGGTACTACAATAGAAAAAAGACATCAAATTTGGTACAATTTCAATATCTGGTACAATTTCTGGTACAAATGGTACAATATTAGAAAAATTCAGTAATGTTTGATCTAAA
>NJRQ01000977.1:0-49864 GCA_003063805.1 Aphaenogaster ashmeadi
CTATGTCTATGTCTTTTACCAAACATTGAAAAAAAATTGGTTCTTTTGCTACCGTCGATAATACAGAAACTCCGCTTTAAAGTATAACCGATCGTACGGTGGTCAGCGTCGAAGGGCGGCGGGAGGGGTACAGAGAACTACGTGACCGACGGGGCCGACCTCCGTGTCTGTGACTCCACGGGAAGTTATCCTGCCGCCTGCACGAGATAAACGGCTCGCGGGCGTCGCGAGGAGCGATCCACGTTTCGTGACCCGGTCTGTCAAAACTTCGCGATACCCGCCGGCGGGACGCGACGCGATCGGTCCCGTGATCGGTCTCGCGAGTCGATCGACGTAGCGGATCGGAGCGAGTGCGATCGGCGATACGCGCGGGAGTGTCGCTGGACACTGACGGCAGTACCTCCTCCCTCGGACCCTCGCTCGCGTCTCGGTTGTTCCGAGGGTGAGAGCGGCCATATTGTTTAAATCGCTACGCGTCCACCACTCTCGCGCGGGTTACGTGATATATACTCGGATGTTCACCCCGAGACGATGCGTCAATATGTCCCTCGGTAGAAAGAGGTGAGTGCACATATGTCGCCCCTTTGTGTTCGCGGCCCCGTGACGAGGGGTCGCGAGGCCGCGTTTCAAACGCGTCACCCTGTACACCCACCTCCCCCCTTGCTCCACCTATTTAAAATTAGACAAGTCTGTACTCGGATATTTTCCAGCGACCGCGGCGATGGGAGGGAGGGAGGTTTCCTCCACCTCCCTTCCGAGTCGCGGGAGCCGCGTCTGAAGCGATAGGATGCCCGCGCGCGGGCCGCGAAATGCATCCCCCCCCTTTTTTGAAACACGACGTTTTAGGCGGGAAAAGAAGCGTGGGAGAGCGCGCGGAGTCAGAGCGACTGCGACGCGTGGACGCGCGCGACAGGAATCCGCGTGCCCTCTCTCTCGCTCTCTCCCGTCCGCTCTTGCACCTCGCGATGCTTGGGTACCGCGAGGGGTACGAGGATTCCCGCATACGAGTTTTCGTATCGTCGGCACGTTCGTCCTCGAGTTCCGCCGTGCCGGCCGGCCCCGGACAGCCGAGGGACGTTCCCGCACGTTTAACCTCGCGTGCATCGTGCAGGTACGTCGGGTGGGAACACAAATTTGTTTTGTCTATTTGTTGCGTGTCGTAGGAGAGGAGAAGAGAGGACCCGCGCGAAGATACAGAGAGAGAGACCTGGGAGCGACAATAACATCTCCGCGCCTCGTCAAGGTGAATTCGACGTCGCTCGTCGACACTTCCGAGGCCTATTTATTGTTGCCCGACCATGCGATTATCGTCGCGTTGTGCGTCATTTGTTTCCTGGCCAAATGGGATGATGTCCTTGCCGCGCGGGTCCTCGATCTTCCGTACTGGACGTTTCAGAATGCATTCTTCGCGTTTGTCGGCCTTCTTTTTTTATGTATATTTGCACCTGTACGCGAGGATGAGCATTTTAGGTTTTTATTCGTGGAGCGAAATTGGCGACTAATCTTGTTGAAAGTTGTATTTATATATTTTTGCAGCTGGTAATTTTTTCATTTTTGTAAAGCTGGTTATTGATACAATAAATTTTAATCTATAGCTGATTGCCGCCGAATTCTGTCATTAAAATAAAAATAAAAGCTATAAAATTTGCTTTAAAATGTATTTATAGCTACTTGTTTAAAATTGAAGAAAATTTATCTATTATAAATCCAAATAGAGAGAAAATGTCAAATTATGAAGAATGTTAAAGTAAAAAATGTTTTTTAACTTTATTACGTATATTTTTGAAAAAATTAATTGAATATTTTCACATAATAAAAATCAAATTTAAAATTTATTTTGTTTCATTGGAACTTAAAATATAAAAAGAGACGTACTACATGAACGAAAAACTAACTATAGATTTTTAAAAGACGTACTTAATGTCAGCAGCTGCGAATGTGTTAACATTTTGTACGATTGTCACATGATTAAGAAATGAATTTTCTTAGATATTTTTGCAACAATTTTTAATAAGATTTGATAAAGCGTGTATTTTTTTATTTAGTTTTCTTGTAGGAGTGTGCGAATTTTGTTAATCACACACACAAACGTCAAATACATTTTGTTTTCTCCCGATATCCGATCCAGAAAATTCATGTTTTATTGTAATCGACGATATTTCTCCTGAATTTGTGTTATATTATATATCACGTTATTTTCTTTATGTCGCCTTTTATAAAGATGCAATGTGCAATTTTTGGTTCCACTTGTTCTTCGGTGACATTCGCTTTTGTTTTATCCGCTCGATCTCGTCTTTCTCATTCCTGTATCAGATAACCGAGAGAAGTATAGAATAACCCACAAAAGGCGCCGATAAAAAAGTATCGACTTTCTCTTTCGGGATAAAATACTGCCGTGAGATCCAAGAGACGACGTTAAGATTGATAAATTTACTTTGATGAAAGTTCTTGGGGCGACTTCGATCAAACTCGATAACTTAATCGGCGATTAATTCAACCAGCAGAATTACTTAAAACAAAATGATATTCTTTCGAAAATTCATTGTTCACGATTTAATCCCTTTTTCCATATGTTAAACGAAAAATTAATAATTTCATCTATGTAGACAAAACAGTATGGGTATTATTTGATAAGTTAATTGTCGATTAAGGGGTTACACCACCTTGAACGGCATCAAAATTGACGACATTTTTGACGCAACTACACTGAGAGAAAAATTTTTTCAAATGAAAAAAATACATTTTCTTAAAACCATCTTTTGATACAAGTATTTGTTTGTTCTATTAAAATACAAATATTTAGTTTTAAGTAAATACACATGTTACCTTAAGTATATTATTTTGTACTTTTACATTTTATTTGCATTTAAATAAATATTTTATAAATAGCTTAATAATATCATTAAACTTAACTAAATTGTTTTCTAATATTAAACAATCTGATTATTTTGAATATAAAAATGATCTAACAGTAAATATTTTCTAGAATGAAAAAAAATAAATATTTAATTAAAAATTATAAATATTATAAATATTTCAATGAAGAAATTTTAAGACTGAATAGAAGTAAATAAGCTATTAGGACCCGCCGAGTAAATAATTTTTTTGTGTTAAGTAAAATTTTCTTATATTAAGATATTTTTAAAACGAAAGGAAAAATCGGGCTAATTAAGAACCAGGCGCGGTAATTGATGCGCAAACTCTTGTAAGTGTGAAAGATATTTTAATTAAACGTTTCAGTGTCCTATGTTTGGACCATCTTCAGTATGTATGAAAATGTAACGGTAAGATATTTTTTCTCTCAGTGTATTGAATTGAAAAAATTGTATTTATTGTGATTAGGGCATATTAATGAACATATCGTGTAAAAATTGTTAAAAAATGGCCGAGTTATGCGAAGCTCTTCCGCCGTTACGTGCGCGAACCGTGTATTGAATTTTGAAGCCAAGGTTTATCTGAAATAAAAAGACCCATGATTTTCTTTTTCATTGATAAAATATCTACAAAGTATAGCATAGGGATTTTAAAAAAAACTTATTGTGCAAATGAGAGCAGGATGAAAATTAACATTCATTTTTTGATCTGAAAAAATTAAGTTAAAAAATTTATTATAAACAAATGGCTTATCGTATAAAAAAATCTTATGCTACTTTTTAGATAATGTCATTTAAAAACTGTGTATCAAATTTGAAGTAAATCGGACAAACAGTTCTCGAGATTTTTGATATACCACTTTAAAAAAATATAGTTTCGAGAAAAACGGAAAAGAAAAAAGTACGACTTTTACGTGTGATAAAGAAAACATTTTTAATGTTAAATCTTAAATTCTTCTTAAAACATCAAATTGTATGAAAATGCAAAAAAATTGAAAATTTGAAAATTTCAGGGTGGTGTAACCCCTAAAGTTAATTTGATCAAAATTATTCTTAAATTTGTTATGTGTCTTGTGCACAGACATCGATCTCGTAACAGTGAGAACAACACATAAATTTCACCTGATAAGCAATTCAAAGTATTTTTGAAAGGCACAGGAATTTTTTTGAAATGCTCTTCTCATGATATTTTCGCGATGCTAAAGTCTGTATCAGACTATTAGAGATTGAGAATTGCGAATTGGAGATTAGAATTCGATCAATGAGATAAGTTTTATTTTAATTCGTTTCGTTCTGATTGAAATTTCTCTTGAATTCTGATCTCCAACTTGCAATCCTCAATCTCCAATGTATAGTCTGATACAGGCTTTAGAGCCGAAGAACTATTCTCTCTCTTGAAATACGTTCTGGCAGGAATGCCGCTCCAATGGCAATGATCATAATTCTCTTATCGGCCAATGTTCCAACGTGATAATAATAATAATAATAATTTATTGCGTATACATATATAAGATCAGTAATAAGAAGATAGATAAGTATAATATTCAAAACGGAGATGCACCCGCAAAAGGTGTGAGGCGTCAGTAAGGCTGCTGCTATGATGCCTGCCTGAAAATAAAAGAACATGGCATTCGTGATGTAAAATTAATGGGGTGCAAGCAAAACACGATGAGCAAACCGCAAGATGGACACGTAGAACAGAATATAAGATAAACAAAGCATAGGCGGAACTTATGTAAAGCCCGTATCAGACTACGTATTGGAGATTGAAGATTGCGAATTGGAGATTAGAATTCGACTAATCAGAACGAAGAAAATGAAGATTAAGATTATCTGATTGGTCGAATTCTAATCTTCAATTCGCAATCTTCAATCTCCAATGCGTAGTCTAATACGGGCTTAAGAATGTATACAGTTGAAAATTTTGTGTTTAAATTTAACACACGTGTCCCAAACGGTAGACGAGCCTAAATAGGTGGATGAGACTCTAGTCTCCAAAAGCTCTATACCTAGGGTTGTCATCCGTCCTCTTTTTTTAGGGCGTCCGGGGGGATTTTTCGAATGTGTCCGGGGTAATTATGAATGTCCGGGGTTTAAGAAAATTTCTAAATATTTTGCATTTTAAATTTAATTAACCACATCATATTTAATCACTTTAAGTTACTAATGAAAAGCAATAGTTTTGTGCTGATTTGGTTCTTTAATATATTTGATAATTATTTATTTTATATATTTTAAAAATACCGATGGCAATACAGCACGTATAGGTACAAGTACAATAAGGTAGATACCTAATAATAAAACTTCTTTTAAATTAAAAACATGTTTAATTTATTTATTTTACTCTAAGTACTATTGAAAACGAGATTTAAAATAATTAATCATTTATTATAACCAATTTGCTAACATATTCGCGCATTTTTGTATGCGTCCGGGGTTGCAAGCGAAATGTCCGGGATTTTTGGCTTAAGTCCTAGTTTTGAAAATTTTATTATGGCAACCCTATCTGTACCAGACTGCGCATTGGAGATCGAAGATTGCGAATTGGAAATTAGAATTCAATCGATCAGAACGGATTAAGATTAATCGAATTCTACTATTCAGTTCGCAATCCTCAATCGACGCATTTGATGCTTGCGAGCGCGAAGATCTCGCGCGACGCGCTTTTGTTTCCACCGCGCGGGAATATCCATCCGTTCCCGAGATGCTTAGAAAACAGAGACCGATCCTCCTCGTCCCGGAACGCCACGCACGTCCCACTTATCAATATTAAGCTGCCCGTCGGGAGATAGGGTGACGTCAACCCGCGGGGCCCAGTGCCCCGCATGGCAACTGCCAGACGGGGACAAACGCAGACAGAAACGTGTATTGCCTGCCGGTCTCTCCTCGTGGTCGCGAACATGCCGCACACGCCCCTCAGTGTTGTGTTGTGCCCTGCCGTGCCCGGTTCGTGCCCTCCTGCACCTCCCACGTCCCCCTTTTCTCGCCGCTTGCGCTCTCTGGTCGTCCTCGTCTGTTCTCGTCTATTAGCGCCGGAAGATCGTACTCTTAGGGTACTATTACATTTGCACGACAAATTTTTCAAACATGTTTATTGGCTACAGAATTTCTGGAAGACTCAGAATAGAGAATTTCTGGAGATTCGAGAATTTTTGTATTCCGCAGCCACTCACAATCTGTTTCCTGTATACGTTTAACCCTTCCACATCTTTATATATTTTTAATCAAATATATATACAGTGCTGGACAAAAGTGTTGGCACATTGATGCGGTTGCTACTATAAAATAGAAAATATTTTGAAAGAAAATAGCAGCAAACCGTTTATTTTTGTAAAAATTTTTATGCTTTATATTTAATAGTACATAGTACATTATATAAATTGACATAAATCAACGTAGTCACAAAAGAAAAGTAACAACTTTTTTCGAGAGCATTCTATCTTTGAACAAAAATATTGACACATTAACTGTAATAATGAAGAAAGGCTATATAAAAAAACAACTAATATTTAGTTGATAATCCTTTTTTATAATTACTTTTTTTATGTTTGTTATCAATATAAATACACATAATTTGTTAGTTGTGCCAATAGTTTCGTCCAAGAATGAAACGTTCTCGGGAGACGTTTTTAATTTCTTGTGTAATTGCATTTCTGCTAATTTTTACAACACATAATTATATATAATCCAAAAAATAAAAGTTAACATTTTATTGCTATTTTCTTTAGAGATATATGCTGTTTTATAGTAATAACCGCGCTGTGCCAATAGTTTTGTCCAGCAACTAAATATAAATTTGCCTTTCTATTATGTGCACGAAAATACTTAACGTAAGAAATTAATAAAGCCGTGATATTTACGAATGTAGGAGCGATATTATAATAATCATAAAATAGATCGCGTGAATCCCAATCCGGAGGAGTACCGTTAAAAACCGGCTAAGAACGCTGAAGAATTTTAGTCGAACCACGATCGCTCTTGTATCTTCTCTGATGAGAGTCTCGAATTAAGAAGGCCGCAAAGTTTTTTTCTTAAATCACAAAAATTTCGCTTTAGGAATAAAAATATATGTACAATATAATCGCATGCAAAATATAACACTCATTTTGGGACGTTATAACGTCTCGCGCCCCTCTCTGGAGTTTAATACAATTAACATCCATTTCCACCAATGTAGATTAACTTTAACCTCGGTTGAACTTACTCTTTATCTTTTTCTAGTTCTAAGAATTAGAACTAAAAATTAGTAAAACAATTAAATGAATAATGACACTATCCGACACGGATTTTAGATCACAAATCAGACAAGGTGATTCTTATAGATTTTTTGTCACTGAAAACGAATCCGTAAATGAATTGCTCTATCACGTCACGTTTTTGAAAATTGGACTAAAAAGTGCCAAAAATTTTTGGGTAATTTTTGGGCATTTTGAGCTAAAATAGCTTAAAAATGTAACGTAATAGGGCAATTTCATTAGCGGATTTGTTTTCAGCGACGAAAAATCTATAAAAGTCAACCATTGTGTTGGCTGATTTATGCAAAAAGTTACAGTTAGAGATAAATTAAAATAAAGAAGCTTACATTACAAACTATTTTTATTTGCACCATCCGCTTCTGCCCACATTGCATTTTTAAAAATTTTGTATTTTTTTCCAACAAATGGGATGACGGAAAAATAATACAATACACTACTTATACATCTATTTTTTCCATAGAATCCAATGGTGCTACTGAAAAATCTATAAGAATCACCTTGTCTGGTTCGTGATCTAAAAAAAAAGTTTAAATTTGTCGGACAGTGTAATTTATATTTGAAAATCGTTCGTTATCAAGATCATTCGCAATAAAATTTGTACGCAATAAAATAAGACGCTGCCTAACGGACGGGTCGAACAGAATTATCGGTCGGCAGACCGATTCTCCCATCGGAGACCCGCGTGACGCGTAGAAACGCTCGGCGAGATTGACCTCTCGATGTCGCCGGCGATGTCGTCGGTCATCTCGCGCGCTCGCGCGCGCGGAAACAAACGAGAGACAGCTGCCCCGTTCGCAGGAACAGAGGCGGATGAGCGGCGGCGAACCCTCCTGGTTTGGTCGGCCCCCGTCCCCCGTCTCTTTCACCCGTCGCGCGGATGCGCCGCTATTCAGCGCGCGGCGTGTTCGAGAGCGCGCGGGGCAGGGATCGACACCCGGCGCACTGCGTCGCATCGCGTCGCGCTTTGCATGCGGCTCTTTAATACGCCGGTCCCATAATACACGAATTCGACGCAGTCCGGAAAGATGTATGATGAAACGCGTGCGTGCACGCCCGGGATGCGCCGTCCCGCGTTGGCCGTCCTCGACGATGCACGTGGCGGGAGGGGAATCACGGAAGAACGCGGGTGAGCGGTAGAGATGTGCGATTTATAAAATTGTACATCGCGATTGCGATCTTCTTTAAGAATCGCAGTGAATATGATATATATCGCATCAATTTTTATCATGTAATTTTGAATTGTGCGTGATTTTGTATCGTAAACACAATTTTGAATCGCGTGTCATTTTATATTGCAAACACCAATTTGAATTACATGTAATTTTTAATTTTATACGATTTCAAATAATGAAAATGTATCATTTATGTTTTTAATGTATAAATTTTCAAAAGTCACTTTAAAAAGAAATAAACATCATATATACAGTTATGTAAAAATTGCTCATAAAACTTTTATTCTTTTTAATGTTGAATGATTAATACATAGAATTAATTAGGAATGTGATTAAAATTTATTCGGCATAGGAACGAAAGACGTATTGTCACACTGAAAAAAAATACACTAAATCCAAAAAATAATTTATTTAAATACTTGCAAAGAGATCAGTTATTTAAGTCAAGCAGCAAATATATTTCAATTGATAAAAATAACAATTATATATTTAACGTAACAAAATGTTTTTTGAAATAAAGTAGATATTTAATTTACTTAAATAACTGATCTCTTTGCAAGTATTTAAATAAATTATTTTTTGGATTTAGTGTATTTTTTTTTCAGTGCAGAAATATTAGTTTAGCTGCGTACTGCCTCGCGTACGTTCTTCTATAATCACTTTTCCATCCTTGCTAAAAACTCTTTTGAATAATCGGAACAAATGTACATTCATGACATTTATCATGTGAGGTAAAGATAATTTTTGTTTTACTATTTTCCTATATCAATATTTAATGAATAGATTCATTACAAGTGTGATTTCGAGCTGCATTTGCGATTTTCAATCGCAGGCGCGATTTTAAATCGCATTGCGATTCAAGAAAAAAAATCATGATGCTAGCAATATATCGCAAAATCGCACATCTCTAGTGAGTTGTCCCCTCTATGGGCACCCTTGCAATTTTTTTCAAGGGGGTGGGGGCAGAATGTAAATACATTTAGGGGTACCATCTTTGTAAGGTTCTGCCAAACGAACGTTATTTAATATTTTCAAATAATATTTTTTAAAGAAATATTTATGCAGATTTTTATTTTTAATTGTATAAATTTCAAACAAAAATTATTTGGTTGTTAATTATGAAATCATTCTAAATTGAAAAAATTAAAATCCAGGGGGCATATGCCCCTCCTTGTCGCCCCTCATGAGCGTCCATGGTTTCCTCCGCGCGAATGGCTTGTCGTCACAACAAAATCCTTTTTATTCTTGCATTTTACGATTACTTTGTGTCAAGCCTTATCAGTCCATGCATTAGAGATTGAGGATTGCGAATTGGAGATTAGAATTTGACCAATCAGACAAGTTTAATTTTAATTCGTTTCGTTCTGATTGGTTGAATTCTAATCTCCAATTCGCAATCCTCAATCTCTAAAGCCTATTACACAATAGGAAAGCACAGGCAATAGAAATAGAGAACAGAAATTATCCACCAATAGGAGGAGGGAATAATATCTATTCCCTGCTCCTATTGGTGGATAATTTCTGTTCTCTATTCCTATTGCCTGTGCTTTCCTATTGTGTAATAGGCTTAATGCATAGTCTGACACAGGTTTAAATACGAATCATGAAATCTGGATGTATCGGATGGGTTTAATGTATCTATAAATTCGAGATGTTTCGGTAAGGATAGGAAACGAAAGCTAGGTACGTGGCGTCATAGTGTAATAACATTGACATTATTACTTCTATTTAGTATCTATATTTACGTTCTGCTGTAATATACATATCCGAGCAATGTCATATAATATTTACATGCTTGACATTATTGGTTTACTCCGATGTCGGAATCTTTCTGCTAATGTATAATTTTCGATGTCTGTAACTCGGAAAGAGTTGCATTTGCAGACTCGTATGGTGTTTCTTTCATCGCTACGATTAGTAGACTACGCTGGTAAAGTTCAGCTCCCCCTTTTGTTTTTGCCATGTAGATAATCGTTTTCGCGTTTCGTGAGTAAATCTTTATTCTCTGAAATATTGCATGAAATCTCGCTGGGGGTCTCGAACGCTATAATCTTCCATGGCTTTGTACCGGTCGGCCGAGTCCCGTTTCGGTGCTTTGGCCGAACTTCACCGCCAACCCATAAACTTCGGCGATTTGCGGACGCGTTGGACATTAATGCCTCCGAAATTACGGGGTTACCGCTTACGTGCGTACGTGTACCTCGCCCACAGGTTAGTTAAAGATAATCAAATTCGGACTCACAGACATTCGACCGTACAAAAGGTAAACCGAGAATTGTGGTACGATTGAAAGAGAAAGAAAGAGGGGAAATTGCTCGTAAAAAGAAAAACAGAAAAGAGGTAAAACGATAATATTTTTTAACGATAGTTTTATTTTCAGATAAGATGACATTAAAAGTTAATACTTTATATGTAGAGTAAGGGCACTAGTTTAGGATCTACTCTTAGAATAAAAATTTATATTTTCATCCAGAAAAATCGAATAAACAATAAAATATTTAATCATTATAATTAATTATAAAGAATACTTTATGATTTTTTTATATTTAATCTCAACTGAGTATAATGTTGATTTTTTCCATGAAATCTAATGCTATTTACTATATCTCGTAAAAGCCTTAGAGCAATCCTTATTGACTTTGAGTAAATTTTTAAAGAAACATATTTTAATTGATGTCTTATGTTTTATTATATCCGACGATATCAATAAAAGTACAGCGTGCTGCTAATAAACAAGAAACAATTAATACCTAATTGACAAAGCAAAAACAAATGCTAAAGAATCTTGTAATATGCGCCATTCAACGAAAAATTGAATAATTTAAATATGATAAATGATCCGGAGAACTAGTATCTGATCCACATCTAGTTCTCTTACTCTACTCGACGTATTTAATCACAAGTATCCAATCAATAATTAAACAGTTCGTTAAAAAATAGTAATTGCATTTGTATATTTGCTACATATTATAAATAGAGGAGAAGGTGGTAATATGGAACCCCACTTTGTTTTTTAACGATTTCTTGTCAATTATAAGCTCAATTTTTTTATTATTGGTATGCTTAGATTCTTTACTCTATTGGTAACCCATTTCTAACGTCCAATTAATGATTCTCCACTTACAAAAAAAGCTGCTTAAAGATTATCGCAAAGTGAGCAATTGGGTGGTATGATATCTGTCTCTTATACACATCTAGATGTGTATAAGAGACAGATTGGGGGGTTCCATAAAATCTGCGGGTTCCATATTACCACCTTCTCCTCTACTATTCACATCTCGACACGGAGAAAATTTTATATTAAAAATTACTATGTATGGCAGTAGCCGTGGACCATTGCTGGAATTATAAAAATTTTTGTTTAATAATTATTAATATAACATAGTAAAAATTTTTATAATTTCAGCAATGGTCCACAGCTACTGCCATACATAGTAATTTTCAATATAAAATTTTTTCCGTGTAAAAACGAGTGTTCAGTAATTGCGCAATCATTCGGCATCATCTTCAAAAAGAAAACTTCAGGTATACAGAACTCGAGAGAAGCATTGGTCCGCGAAAAATAGCAGGTGATTTGCAAAACGCACGCCTGTCCAATACCAGACGTTTGTCCGTTATCCGTGAAGTCCTCGCGAGATTCATCTTTTTGTCGAGCAAGGGTGGCGGCCGCTGGCGGTTCTCAGCTGTGTAATCCTGGGCTGGACCGCCACGGCCGGCATTCTTCTTTTTATCCGAATTGAGAACCCGGAAGGCGGCGGAGCGCCCGCCGTCTTCTTCACCGAGGAAAACCTGTCCGTCGTCGCTCTCAAGAGAGCGACCTGCATCCAAATCCGTCGGCGTATCAGCAGGACCGTGTACCTGTGCGCGACCCGCGGCGTCGTTTCTTCACTTCTTCCTTCTACGTCGCGACGTCCTTTCTCTCTCTCTCTCTCTCTCCTCATCGTTTCTTCTCAGAATCAGCCGCCGCGGAGAATGCTGCTCCGCCCGGACGCGCTTCGTTCTCGCGGTTGCATACATATATCGCGCAGGAAGTCCTTTCTTCCAGATTTTGCATATTCTTTCAACTTCGACATATGCCGCTCTCAATTTCGAAGCGGGTTCTCGGCTTCAGGACTAGTCACGCGACGGTCGTCTCTTCTTCGCAATGTCTTTCTCTCTCTCTCTCTTTCTTTCTCCCTGCCTTTTTCAGCTTCCACATTTTTTTTCGATCACGTTAGCGCATGAATTTTGATGTATTTAAGAAGAAGTTAATAGGCATTAATGATATATCAGGTCGCGGAGGTAACCAGCAAACCTCTTAACATTTTTGAAGAAAAAATACCCGTGGGAGTCTTAAAAGTATAACTAAAGAAGTTATTTTATTACACAAGCAAGCATATCTTGGCTGTCGTCTTTTAGGTTTCCCACTCAATAAACTTCAAAAATCTACGATGAGTCGAAGCTTATACCTGCTACTTTTGCTGAATAATCGTGAACCATTAATAAATAAGGAGAAAGAGGTTTCAAGAGAAAATGTAGGTTTTGACAGAGTAAAAATCTTCTTGTTATATTAACTTTTTATGTCTTTAATGTTTGGAAGAAAAAAAATTTGGACTCGTCGATATTCCAGCGCGTTTTTCATCCTTGATATCCTTCGATGCGTGATCCGTAGGAGGATCCACGATGATTTTGCGCCATCGATTCGCAATTCCCTTGCCGCGGTTCGTCAAGGCATCGATCGGTTCCCAGAACACGACGGCGTGGTACCGCCGAGACCTTGCGGCTTATTCCGGAGTCCGCAGCCCTTCCTCTCATTTCCTCGTCTTTCTCACGTTCTTCTTCCTCGTCAGCGTCGCCGCAATCTCCTCTTCCTCCTCCCCCTCCTTCTTCTCTCTTGCCTCTTCTCTTCCAATTCTCCTTCTTCTCATCTTCCTTCTCTCCACTCCTTTCTCTTATTTTTCTCGCTGTACCCCTTCATGGGTCAAGTCCCGACTTGAAGTCCCATTTACACTGTAGTAAATTACATAAAAATTTAACAAATTTTAACAACGGAATTTTAATATGAAATAAGGCGGCGCTTGTTACTTTTGTCATTTCGCATCATATGTTATTTCGCATTGTGGTGTCAGGAGAATAAATGTCGACTTCTCGACATGACGTTAAGTGCAAATTGTACCGTAACTGGCGTTAGAGATATTTGTAGAAAATAAAGCCAGCGGCACACGGAGCGTTTTTTCCTGCTGGATTGCTTGCGATCTAGTAAATTACTGTAATCGCACCATTCAGCACGCAGGATTTCTAGTAATTTACTAGATCGCAAGCAATCCAGCAGGAAAAAACGCTCCGTGTGCCGCTGGCCTAAGTCATGATATTACAAAATTATTTGTGCTATTGTTGCTATCAATTATTTTTTCATTATATTTATTTTGGTTCCATGGCCTTCGATTCTAATTTCCATATCGAGAGCCTCGTGAGCAACGATGTAGGTATAGCCTAAGCTTAAGGCGTAGTCCGTGAGTTCCAAGGTATGCACAGCTATTAAAGTACATTCCCACAAACAAAGCGCTCCTTTTGTTTTAAGATCACCGCCATTCAAAGCGTTCAATTTCTCCACGTTTCTCAGAGTGGTACTTGCCGAACGAAAAATCAAACCATGCATAAAATAAATTTACCGTAAATAAGCGTTATTTTGATTTTTTTTATCGATATACTAAAGCATTACAGAAAACCTTTCCAAATTTCGACGGTAATTCGAAGTGGCGGCGATTTTCGAGTTACATCGAGTGCAAAAGAGACTTTTAATGTCGTTACGTTACGCGAGTAGATTTAGCACGCCCTTTCCGTAAATTTTGAAAATTCCATTTAACTGTTTACGATTTAATTCCAAAGCAACTTAGTGACATTTTAGGCGGACTGATTTTAAGTTTAATTATCGTGCTTTTTCTATACGAAATGAAGAACGTAGCATATATGGCATATATTACATGCCTTTTCCGTAAATTTTGGAAAATCTATTTAACAGTTTACGATATCAATTCTAAAGCAACTCAGTGGGATTTTAGGCGGATTGATTTTAAGTTTAATTATCGTAAAACGTAGCATACATATAGTATATATAGCAAGGCCTTTTCTTTTTTTAAACTTTGGAAAATCCATTATTAAATCCATTATTAAATCATAAACTATTAAGTTTATGATTCAATACCAGGGAAACTCAGTGGCATTTTAGACGAATTAATTTTAAGTTTAATCGTGCTTTTTCTATACAAAGTGGAGAACGTACAACTCGTTGAAATCGAGTCACGACGTCCGAATAGCGCGGCGGCTCCGAATGGATTTCTCAACGCGCTTTCCCTCGCGGGGCCCTTTACTCCGACTATCGCGTCGGATTGTTATTCCACACGGGCGTTAGGTCGCGTATTGCGTCGTATCGGCCGCCTCTTCCCGGTCGATCGTTTCTGAGGCCGATTCCCTCGCGTACGTTCCGAGGCACGTATGCACACGTGTATGTATGTAAGCTCGTAGGGACGACCGGCGCCTTCGTTTCCACCTCACCCTTCGAGTCGAGAGATGCCGGTTCCCCCCGTGCGCATTTCTCTCTCTTTCTGTCTCTCTCCTTCTCTTTCTTCCTGTCCCTCACCCCCCCTCTCTCTCTCTTCTCGTCTCTTTCTCTCCCTGGGGTCGACCCTTTCCCCCTCCTTCCCCCCCCATTGAATCCAGCATCAGACCTGCCGCTTGCTGCTGCTGCTGTTGCTGCCGTCCTCGTCGTCATCGTGAATCCCCTCGGATAGCGTTCGTCAGTCCGAACTCGACCGCCGTTCAGAGTGGATCGTTCAGCGCGACGCACTTCTCACGAGTGCTACCGCGCGGCGTGATACCCTCGGAAGTGTTTCGGCGCGTAAACCACCCTTTCCGCACGGCGGAGGATCCCTCTTCCCGTTCACCAGAGTGTCGTCGGTCGCGTCGCGTCGCGTCCTCTCCCTCGCGATCTCGAGGATCGACGAGTACTCCGTTCGGTCGGGAGAAGTGAGTACACGGAAAAAGCGCGCGCTCTCACGGAAGAGACAAAGGGAGAGAGAGAGAGAGAAAAAATAGAGGCAGAGAAGAAAGAGGTGAAGAAGGGATGCGTCTGGCGTTGGGACGCTTCTAGGGGGTCTCTTTTTCGCGAGGGATCGACGGAAAGCGCGTAAACATGACCGCGTGAGGCAGCGTCCTCCTCCTCCCGATAGAGTGAAATTCTCCGGAGACGGAGACGCGCCGAGAGATCGTCGCAATGGATCGTCGCGCCGTTACCGCGTGCAGGCGGTAGTGCTCGTAAGCCGGGGGGTGCTCGGAGCATCCACGCGGGAGAGAGGATCCTTATTTATCGCCGAGCCCGCGCCTTCTCCCTTGGTCCACCCCCGTCCGCCGTCCCCGTCCCCGTTTTGTCCGCCACCCGCGTGGGAAACGTGCGCCGCTTAGGATGGATATATTTTCGAATGAATTGCTCGCGCGGAATGGATTGCCGATCAACAACGTGGAGATAGCGTCCTATCACTCGTCCTTTTGCTCACCACCGATCACAGAAGCGTAAGTAGTCGCACGGGGGGACCACGCACGTGTTTATTTATCTGCGCATTTCTTGTCGCAAAGATGGTATCTGCGGATCGACCTACGGATCGGTCGATGAATACACTTATTTCTAACGAACTTCTTGTATCGTGATGGGAACGATGGGGGGAAGTTTACCTCATTGGAAATTTATTACGGCGGAAATATTAGAGACGAGAGAGTGGCAGAATATTTAATATTTTAGAAGAATTAAGGCTCCGAGATGTCAATCTGTGGAACTTCGTTGGGCTAATTGAGAGCCAAGCGCGGTAAGAATTGCGCAAGAATTGTGTGGATACGATTGAAATTGTTTATTGAACGTTTCGGCCCTTGGTTTGGGCCTTCTTCAGCGAATATTGAAGCATCGTGAATAGGTGTTTAACCAATAGATTCCGTTGGACATGGATGTAATCCTCTCTTTAATATTTTAGCGACGTAGGTCCATATTTCTTAAAGCTATTACATCCTTCGTATTAAAAAAAATTTGATATCCCATAAATTCTGGAGAATTTTTGAATTTTTATCTTTACAATCGGAGATCTTTAGTTTGTTTATCTGTTTATTTCTTGTTGCAAAAATGGTACCTGCGGATCGACCTACGGATCGGTCGATGAATACGCTTATTTCTAACGAACTTCTTATATCATGATGGGAATGATGGGGGAAAGTTTACCTAATCGGAAATTTATTACGGCAGAAATATTAGAGACGAGAGAGGGAGTGGCAGAATATTAAATATTTTAGTGACATAGGTCCATACTTCTAAAGTATTACGTCCTTCGTGTTAAAAAAAATGTAAATTAGATATTCCATAAACTCTCGAGGATTTTTGAATTGAATTTTTATCTTTACAATCGGAGATCTTTACTCCATTTCATTTTCTCATCTATTATTACTTCTCTATATCGAGATAAATTCAAGGTACTAGTTCATGAAAATCAAATATTAGGGCACTTAGATAGCAAAGAGAATCCAAAAAGAATTCTTTTTGAATTCCCGAATTATGAAATGAATTCTTTTTCTATCCCTCTGTTTTAAAAAAACTCTTAAGAGTTCAAAAAGAATTCATTTTTATCTCACCAGTTCTAAGCCATTTTCAGATACAAAAAGAATTCTTTTTATACTCTATAAGAATACTATTGGAAAGGAATTCTTTTTGAGTTCATTTCAAACAAATTACGCTAATTCATAAAGAATTCAAAAAAGTGAATCCTTTTTGAATTTATCACTTGTGCTGAGCATCAATTATGATCTTTAATTTATACCTTTCAAATAATTTTCCCAGCATACTAGAGATGAAAAAGATTTATTATTTTTGTGCGCAATATCATTGTTCTTCACGTTGCTATTTTATAATATAACTTTAATTTTCAAATACGATAACTCTGTACAAGTCGCTTCTAACATTTTCAAGTCTCATCGCTCTCTCGATTTGTCGCTGTACACACGAGATACAAGCAATAGGTTGAGTATCGATGTATCTTTCGAAATTCTCTTGTATGTGTGTATCGCGTGTGCCATGAAGAGAATTAAGTGTGACAGATATTACATCATCGAAATCCCTTGGACCAAATATTCAATCGCTGGAGAAAACTGTCGTCGGCGATATCGCGTATGAGAGTGTAGGGAATGTGCGCAGCATTCCGACAACGGAAGTATAGCGCAATAATATCAAAGGATGCGGCGTTATCGCGAAGGAGATTATGTGAAGCTGGTCTTGGTGTGTACTTGGTCTTTCAGCACGGCGCGAGTCTTCAAGTGCTACTAGCATTTATTAGAAAATATTTGACATTAGAATTTAGATCAAATTCTAATAACGGAAAATGTGAAGACGAACGTCGCGTTGCGATACTTCATATTTCGTATCTATATCTTTCCATATTTTATTGTTAGTATTTTTATTCCTTTCAGTTAAATTCCTATCATCTTCAGTGTCCACTAATTTAATTAATGAATTTATAAATAAACTAATCTTGGCGTTTATATCAGTTTTATGCTTTTAGTGATAGCCAATTTTCAAATTCTTTTAAAAGTCTTATGGATATTCGTTCAATTTTTTTATGAACAAATGTTAAGTGCGTTAAGTAAGTAATAAAAGACGATTATAATCCTGCTCTTATGCATGACTTTTAATAACTCTTTATAATATATCTAAATTATTAAAATATGTATTTTTTTAATTATTAAACATTAAAAAGATTATTAAAATTACAGTCAATAATTGTATGATTTGTTGTACCTTATTGAATTGATAATTAAAAAATGCTGACTTTAACGAAGTATTCTCAGAAATATTATTTTATTCTCGTGCAATTCTTATTCGTAAGAATACGATTAATATCTCTCAAATATCTTGTTAGATAACACACAAAAATAATAAGTATCTTATGAATATGTAATGATAGTATATTATAGGAATGTAATCTCTCGAATGTTCTTTCGAACAGAAATTTATTAGTCAATTCGGTTAATTTATTTCTGGTCTCTAGAATTCTTTCGTGGCAAGAAAATCGAGAGAGGTCATTATTTGCTGTAGCTTCTTGATTTTCGATATACACATACATATAATTTTATAAGCTTTTTCTTTTAAAACTCACTTTATATTGTGAAGTACGATTTCGTTACTTACTCGCTCGATTCTCAAAAAATCTTCAATTTTTAGTCGCCGATTATTCGAAAACTATTGCAGAGAAATTTCGGCTTTTACAAACGTTTACTTGATATAAAGTAGATGAGGATAAATTTGAATATATTTGTATAGACGAGTAATTCGTATTCGGAGAAATATCGCGCACGTAATAGGAAATTTTTGGTGTTTTACATATTCGGAGCTCTCGTATTCCAGGAAACCGCATTCTTCTTAAAAAACGCCGAAAACTTTCCATGTTGCACAATGTTTCAGTGCCATGTGCCTACCATAGGGATATTTTTCTTTCTGCAAAAAGAAAGGAAAGCTTTCATTGTCCGTAGCGGTCCGTACGCCAGTTTCATTTATTCTTCCTTATTGTATTTCTCGGTATGTTATAGTCAACTTAGATTAGGTTGTTTCGTTGCTTTAGGTATAGGTATATTTTAAAGGAGGGATGATTTTATGGACGTGTAAAATTTGAAAAAAATATAATGGAGCATTTTTGAAAGAAACCATGATGTGTTGCAAATGAATTGTGAAGATTTTTTCCAAAAATTCTTCAGGTCTGCTAGACTCAAAGGTACGAAGGTAAACACCATTTTAATGTAACAACCGCAATTGTTTCTATTGAAGTGCTAGGAATTTATTTTTTCAATAAATGGGCCAGTTAAGTCGAACAAAGATATTAATAAGTTAATTATTTACTGGCGATATAACATTATCATTCAATGTTTTTATTGAAATATCAGGGGTGTGGTATTTAGGGAGGGAGAAAAGACATAAAAATCTAACACAAGGTAATACCCTGCGAGAGATATTTCGGGCAGATATTTCGTTCATCACCGTATCCGGTCCCCAGGTGGGCAAGAGGGGAACGAGGAGAAAGCTTGGACAAGCATCCAAAGATGGACGGATGGATGGTAGACAAGAAAGCCGGGGTAACTTCGTGGTTACTCTCGCATGGTATCCAAAGGTATTACGACTATCACGCGCTTTTCAAAACTCTATTCGCTTGGAGCGTTCAAAGCTAAAAGAAACGGTGAGACGACTATTCGTCTTTTTCCGGCCGGTCGTCCTCGCAGGTTTACAGTCTCGGCAAGACAAAAGGGGAGCGGGAGAGACAGGGGGAGACTAGGTTGACTAAGGAGATTTAAACCCGGTTCCAGGTCAATTCTGTGCTGGGAATTTGTGCATCGTTTATTTTGTACCTCTTCGCTCTCCGGGTCCGACCCTGGGCCCGGTTCTATTCTTTCGTCAAGAGGAATATTCCTTGCGAAAAATATCAATCGTTTTCGTCTTCATTGGATGGCACTTCGCGATGCCATGATGTCCACTTTCCCGCGATTTCTTTTTTTGCATTTATCTGGGAGCTATTGTTTATGATCCAACGTAAAAAAGTGAAAATACCGCTTTGTGCTCAGCTTTGCATGTCGTCTGGATTTCTTTTCGCATCTTGATCTCTAATATAAGATCGGTACTTTTTATATAAATTGTATACGTAAATTAAAAATTATTTATTTGTGCCTTTAAATATATTTCTAATTTTTTCCTGCTTTTTCCCATTCGTGTATCCATATATTTGTCGATTTATGTTCACTTTTTTTAATTTAACAAAAAATAGATTTAAGGATAGGACACGAACGAATAGAGGAAGTTTTGCCCGAGCGGTTGTCTTCTGTGCGACTGTCAAATCACTAAAAGGTCTCGGTTAAGGATTTGAAAAATTAGAAGGAACAATGGAAGGTATGAAAATTTTACCCAGCCAAAGCAAGGTTGCCATAAAGGTAGGTCCTCAATTCCGTGACTTCACACTTAGCTGAGAACCTGGAGAGGTCATTAAGTTTGCATGCCGAGTATTATTGGGAGGTCACGTATTAGCATAGACTACCACATAGAAATCAATGAAAGGGAGGATGTTAGCTCCACGCAAACACGCAGAGATGTATGAATGGCTACCCGAGGAAGCGAAGAGGAAACGAGACGTTTCTCTAGGATCTTCCGTCTCCCGATTCTTTCCGTAGATTTCCACGTGGCATGTCGGAGCCATTGGCCACAGAAATGGCCATTGATACTTATGATAATACGGATCCCTCTTTTCGAAGTATACGCGATAGACTTGCGTAACTTATAATCGTCGAAGTATATACGAGTATATATCTGAATATATTGAGAAGTTTCTTCGAAATCTTTTGCAATTTTTATCTCCGATTGCCTTTAGCTCGAAAAATGTGTTTATAAAATTATATCTTTAATATTCATTTCTGTAATTAATTTTTATTAATCTCCACTCATTTATCTTTAATAACTACACGGAAAGAACGGTTTTGCTGAAGTATCTAAAAATTTAGCCAGATACAGATCTGAAAATAATTTTGTTATCAAAATAATTATGTAGGGTGCTCAAGCATAGTGAAATGTTGTAAAAAGTTTTGACATTTCAGCAATCAGCTTGAGTGTCCTACATAATTATTTTGATTGTCCAACAAAATTATTTTCAAATTTGTATCTGACTAAATTTTTAGATACTTCAATAAAACCGTTCTTCCCATGTACTTATTACGAAAAGGGTACCTCACGATATCTGTTGATGTCGCTTAATACGTTTTTGGAATGCTAATCATCAAAGACGGTAAAATGACGAGAAGCTTTTCTTCTTTTAGTATTATAAAATTCTGTAAAGCTGCCGAATACTCATTAGCCATACATCACTTGCGCGCCTCGGGGTCTCTACACAAATAGATCGTGTATTATTGTACTCGCGTCGCGTGTGGTCTCTCACAGCGGAGAAAGAACTGTCCTTCAGCTCGTTCTCGGGGGTTTACGAATGTCGGTGAGATCTGTGAGTTCCTCGCAGTCATTAGAATTGAAGTCAACGTGCGGAGGGACACGTTTCTTCAATGGGAAACGCCCGAGCGCGTTGTGATCTCGGGCATGCGATTAAGTTTCTCGGGTTCTACAATCGAATTTAAAACTGAATCGCGCCGACGTCTGGACAGCTGCTGCCAGTCGTTGCCCCAAAATTCCGCCGAATCGGACCGTGTGGGGCGACCAGAAAAAGCCACCCTAAAACGTCAAATAACAAATTTCGAAGGGGGTTGCCGACGAGATTCGCGACCGGGCCCCTTGAGAAGACTTCTTTTAAGATGGGATGGACCGCGGCCCTTCGACTGTTCTCGCAGCCCGTTCTTCTTTCCTTTTCATTATGTTTCGATATCGATTTAGCGCACTCCGGGGTCGACGATGCCGATCGGTGGGCTGCAAGGGCGAACTTGATTTCCAGCATCTGCTTGAACTGAAAACGCCCCTTGAAAACAATCTTGTCTAGCAAGCATTGTACCAACTTTCGAAGATTGGCGGGACGTTTATTATCATGTCCGAGATGTGCAATTAATTTACCACAGAACTCCAAATTATACGAGTATTCAGAATACTAAGTGAAATAAGATTTTACTTTTTGCTGCATGAAGCGCGGAATACATAGATCTCAATCTTACCGTTTAATTTTACATCGCTGATGATGGCTCATCGGAGCCGAAACATTTGATTTATTGATTTAATGTAAGGTCATGTAGTTTGTTGACTACCTAGTAAACATTTATATATTTTTTAACTAACTTGCACATTTCTTACCGCGCTGACTTCCATAGCCTTCTTTTGAAATACATTATTATTGTTGAAATATAAGAACAAAGTATAAGGAAGGATTAAGTATCCAAAAAATGAAAATGATATTCGTATGTATTATATTATATTACATTTATATTATTATATATTATATTACTTTTTTATATTACATTTCTAATCAATCGCAAAGTTGGAAAACCTTTCTTCACTTTCTGATGGGATATTAGATGATTTATCTATTTTGTTCTCTGAACATCTTTCTGATTAATCGCTTCATATGTTATTGCGTATTGTCTATATTTTATTTTATTCTATATTGTTATCCTATATTTTTTTTCAGATAGATGGTATATATTTTTTATATTCTAAATGAAAATAAACTTGTGTTTTTATTACATTTTGCGCTTCGAATCTATCGTACGAAAGTTCGAACTTCAAGCAGGATAATTTCCGCGAGAGATTTTCCTCCCTCTCGGCGATCTCCGCGTAATGACACAATGGACCGCGTTGTGTCTCGACTGCGGAAGATGTAATCTAATCGGATCACAAGCACACACACAGACCTATATAGGTATCCGCGCGGTGTGCGCGGATCTTTGGCCTATGTAGACTCGATTCCCACGGTGGAATTAAAGATTCACGAGTGAAAATACCCATCGCACTTGTCATGGGAACGAGCACCGGGTGGCTCGTCCGATGTACAATCGCCTCGCAATGGGCACGGGGGTAAAAGGCGTGGTGTATGACGACAAGGCGCACCTTGGCGAACGAGAGGGATGAAGCGCGCACGTTGCCGAGGGTCTTCCCGCCTTTTTTTCACGTCATGGAGGGGTGATGGAATTCGTCTCGTAGACGCGCTTGCCTTGTACATATTTTATATATACAATATACATGTATACATACATAGGGGTATACATATATATCAAATATATAAAATATACATACATATATATATATATATATATATATATATGTATGTATGTATGCTTTATATATTTTTTTCCGTCTATAGTAATGAGAGATAGTATATTGGAGTAGATGCACCAGTGAATGACCGGTTAATGTATATTATTATATATAGTGTCTGGAGAACATAGAGGGAAGAAGATTTATAGGCTAATCCACTTTCTTGCTGAATAATTAATATATTTAATATTATCTAACTTTCCAAATGTTCGATTAAGGCTCCTATTTTTTTAAATTTTTTAATTTTATGAGAAAATAAGGTGCTCTCTTTCTCTCTGTTTGAAGTTAATTACAAAAGGAAAACGTTACATGAAATCGCAAAGAAATAACTAGATTACATATATAAATAAATAATTTATACATATAATGCATATATAAAATACTTTATATATATATGTATATATCGTTATTGAAGTTAGTGATATCGTATGTTCACTCTGAAAGGAAATAATAATGCTTATATAAAGACTAATTATATTATCTTTGCAATGGTCGCGGAAATAAATATAGCTCCAGTAGTGGAGGTTTTTATCAGCACACGTGTTTTGATCACAATGACAATACAATCTCGATATGGAAATAGGAACTTTTATCGTTCATATTAGAAGATTGCGGACGTGGATGAATATTTAATTTTCTATACGACATTAGCGCAAAGACCCTTATCGTAAACCTGTATTTTTGTACAACCCCACGGGAACGAGAGGAGCGCGATTATTGCCGGCGTGTACACGCACATGCTCATACCTGCGCCGGTATGAGTCACACGGTCGCGATGCACACACGTGTATGTACCTCCTCACATGTGCACGCGTCATATGAGAGCGGGTGCGTATGCTCGGGGAGCGTTCTATTATGGGGAAGTTTGATGGAGCGAGTGCGAGGGCATCAAGGCAGGTGGTAGCCAGATGTCTTTCGGTAAAGACTTCCACCCTGATGTCGTTGGCTGGCTGGCTGGTTGGCTGGCTGACTGGCTGGTTGGTTGGCTGGCTGGCTGGCTGGCTGGCTGCCTGGCTGGCCCGCACGGTCGCGTGTATATAAAGTGCACGTGTAGGTAGATATATGCGTATGCTTACCTATCCGTTTACCCCGTCGTACTCGCGCCATGCGTGTTTGAACCGGCGCACGAATTCATCTCGGGGGCCTATATCTTGCCCCGTGGCCTTCCGCGCCGAGCGATGATCCTTCACGAATACAGCGACCTCATTAAAATACGCTACGCGCCAAACGTACCTGGTCTTGGGTACCGGAAATCTTCCTTCAGCAATTTCGAGTCGATCTGGACGCGCGGCGAGAGACTTCGTCGGGTCGTCTCTCACGGGACTTTGATAATTCGACCTTTGTGTAACTCGGTACGCGAATAACCCTCAGATTAAAATGTTGAAGCAACACATTTATTTAATGTGTCGCTGAGCTAAGAATAATAGCGTCTCGCGTTTCGATCCCTGATGCCAATCTATCGACATCTCGACTTTGACTTTCACGTGTAACGAAGTTATTAATGACTTGATTTATTTTTTGTAAAGAAGGAATCCACCAAATATTTTAATCTAAACAGGTTCTGCGATGTCAGTAACCTTATATTTAGTTAACCGTGAGAGCCGTCAGAGCTCTCGTCCACGTGACAGCGAAAAGGATCATTGGAATGGAAAGAAAGCTTGATTCCTCGGCTACGGAATTTTTATAATGAGATCGAAAACGAAAAGATTTCGTTGTCACCAGACATTTTCAGTTACATATCTGGGAAACGATTTAATAACGCCTAGTGTTAAGTAGTAATGATTTATGTTCTTTCTTTCATTAAATAGATAACCAGTATGTCCTCCCCCCGTCTATTGGATAACATATTACTGAACTATTTCATACATCGTGTTGTTGATGATTTATGTTCTCTAATCCTTTTTTCTAGTTTTTTTGCTTTTTATTAAATCTAATCGTTTGCGACAGGTTTTTATGATGTTTTTTATTCTGTTTTTCTTCAATGAAATAGGAATACTACGAAAGATGCTTATTAATTTTCTGAGTAGACACATGATAAATACAACATACACAATAAGTAGCGTTTTTATATTATCAATTTTAAAAAATAATATATACTAGTATAATAATAGTACATACATATAATTTAATTTAGGACATCGTATTTTCAAAGTATTATATTGATTTCTTGAAAGTAAGTAGATAAATACAACAATAAGCAGCATTTTTATATTATTGGTTAAATATAAAAATAATATATACTAGTATATATAGTGCATACATACAATTTAATTTAATTTACTTGTACTTCCAAAAAATATATTAACTTTTTAGAAATAAGTAGTTCTAAGTAGTCAATACTTCTAAGAATTCAATATGTTCTTTGGAAATACGATGTCCTGAATTTCTATATAATGATATAATTTTACTGAACACAAATAATAATTAACATTATTATTTTATAATACTTTACTTCACAACGTTTTGCGTTGGGCTAGTATTCTTCATTTTCCAGACCGAAATTTTCTAAGTTCTTATAGACGAAAATGAATTTCTTTTTGGAGTTTTAATATTTTCTTGAGAATTTTGGATAGCGCGCGCTACAAGAGTCCTATCCAAAACTATTAGAATTTCGTTCTTGCTTGAAATAAAAAAGTTGAGCTCAATTTTCGTATCGCGAAAACGTGAAATTGGCACCCTATATCTTCAAGTCCTTATTTTTTGCATTAAATCGTCAAAACTTTCTTTGAAACGTATCAGGAACTCTAGAACTCCTTGGGGAAGTCAGAACTCTTAATCATATCGAAATTTTGAAAATGGGGTCCTAAGTTAATAAAGGTTCAGTTAACGAAGAGAGCCTAGTTGCACATACATCGAAGAACACAAGAGTGTGTTCACTCGTGAATGACACGAATTCCAAAAGCGTTCACTTTGGACAGCGAGCAATCGGTACGTGTGACAACTCGTGTCATCGGACGCCGAGTTCTATGACGCCGTGGCGCGGGGGGGCACGCGTCATCGCAACGCGCCGGTATCTTCGGGTGACCGCGAACGAGACCGGGGCGAGAGGGTGAGACTCACTGGGGCAGCAGCTGACGCCACAGCCATGAACGAACGCTCCCTGGATCCATACACCTGGTCCCAGACACTAGAAAATTGACGAAAGGATCAATTGTGTTGCGGGCGTCGCACGCGACCAACGCGGATCTGTATTTGCGTTGACCCAATATTTCCGTCCTGTTACGTACGCCGGGGATGTAACGGCGCACAGACTTACACGTTTCGCACAGTTCGCTCGATAAGACGTATAAATGCCGATATCTCGTATTTCGTACGATAAAGTCTTCTCAAGAGATGGCTTGTGCGAAGAGGAACGAAAAAAAAACCCTGAAGAGAATGAAGCCAAAGATGTCTGAATTTTTTTTCATAAAATTTAATGTATAATTAGAGATCTTCGTATGAGACCACACACACTATCTGGAATGTAACTGTTAATCCAAATAAGGAAAGATAATGGTCAATGATACGAGCCAAATAAGAAAATTAAAAAAACAAAAATGTATTTATTCTCAAATGAATAAATAGAGAATAATAAAATAAATTAATATAAACGTTTTGACAGTATTAAGTCTTCCTCAGCATAAACAATAATCTTTAGAGACTGAGTCATAAAATTGATTAAAATATAATTTAAACCTAAGTGATAACATAATATGGTGACATTACAAAAACATAAAATAATAAATTAACATAAAATTAAACATAGAATTAAACTGAGAAGTACAGAGTCTAACAAGTCAGTTACAAGAGTAATTGTTAATACATTCAGAGAAAAAAATGGTTGGAATAACAATAATCTCACTATATTTTATAGTATATTTTGACCTCAAACATATTTTTATAGGTCATTTAAACATGCAAAATATAGCTGAGTGGACACAGATTTATAGTCATCATATTTCCTCTGTTATTATTACCATGTGTATAGTAAAATATGCTAAGAATATAGTTACCTGTATTAATATTTGCCAAATATTCCAATTGTATTGACTATATTAAATGGCTAATTTCTCTTACTCATTTCATATATTCTATTTTATTATATTTTTACTTCAAAAGATTATAATTATTGGTAAAAATTTTACATGGGTCACTTATACTATGCCTATATCGTAATTGTCACCAACATAAATGGTAACATTTACTATAAAAATGATATTCCTAACTAATAATCATTTACTATGTCATTATAGTTCCAAATTATCATACATTTTTCTCTCAGTATACTGTCAAAAAAGCATTCTTTGAATATAAAGAAATCGATACGAAGAATTAACTCGTTGAACCTGCTGAATTAATTAACGGTGACTCCATCAGGAATTAATTTTCTGTTAATTATTCTAAGAATTAGTCGTTACAGCTCTTCGAGTGCGAAGTTTGTTTTGTCACGTCGTAATCGTCGATCTCCGCCGGTGGACTTTTCATACGCGCTCAAAGGGACGCCTTGCACGATGACCTTATTGTTGCGTGACGCGCGACAGGCGGAAGTTAAGGAAGGAAGGAAGGAAGAGGAGCTAAGGGCGCCCGGTGTGTCGTAAAGGCGAAATGAACGCGTGAGCGCTGAACGTGAACGGAAGAAGTGCGCATGGAAAAAAAAGAGGGGAAAGTTCGGGTCTTTGGCAGATGTCCATACCTCGGCACGCACGGCCCCGGGGCTTTCTCTCCCGTTCTCACGAGAAGTCAGATCGCTCGGTCCCGCGATATCGTTTTATTGTCTCTGAAATTTAGCGACGTCCGTCCGCGCCCCATCATTCCCTTAGACCAGAGGTGGCCTGGTCGATCGTGTGGCAACGTAAAATTCACAATGCAACAGTTGTAATTGCAATGTAACCATAATTAATTTAATTATTGCCTATTTTATGCCCAATCGTAACACAAACACACGAAACAAAATAAACATGCTTACTTCACATATAAACCTAGATTGCTGCGACAGTAGATCGCGATGGGATGAGCAAGCTGATAGTAGATCTTGGTGCTTCTAAGTAAGTTTGGCCACCTTTCTGCTTCAGACCTATTCACTCGGAGAGTCTCGCTCGAGCATATCTCGGCGACGATAAGCGGAAACATGGTCAGTGAGTCTATCATATTTTGATTACATGGATTGTATCGTCTGACAATTTATTATTAACGAACGAATAAATAATGAGCCTAGTAAATTGAATGCGCACGATAGCCGATGCCAAGTTTACGCCTGTTCATTATTTGCGTCTTGCGTCGAAAGCTAACTTTTACAGCCTATTGTATACGTCGTAATGTACGTGTATTTTATGTATATTGAAACTATAAAGCTCTTAAGGAAAGCAATTTTTTGCACGGTGACAAAAGACACACCGTTCATCTTCCTAGACAAGTAAGCAGCTGTTGGCGGCACCTGCTTCTGTTGTCGCCTCGCGAGTAAAAGCTACCGATAAGTTCACCCGAATATTTTACTTGACAATTTGCTGAAGTAATTGAAAGACGAAGGTTGTCCCTTTATCCCTTATCGTGTTACTATATTTAACTTTTCTCGTTTTAAGGATAAGGCAGCAGGCCTTTAGGAGCAAATGTTTTCTAACTACTTTTATTGTCCAAATACAAATTTTTCAACATTGCAATGAGTAACATAAAAAGTTTTTGTACACGGAAAGAATGGTTTTGCTGAAATATTAAAAAATTTGACCAGATACAGATCTGAAAAATAATTTTGTTGGATCATCAAAATAATTATGTAGGACGCCTAAAATAGTTGCTAGAATATCAAAACTTTTTGCAGCATTATCATTATGTTGGAGTGTCCTACATAATTATTTTGATGATCCAACAAAATTATTTTTCAGATCTGTATCTGGCTAAATATTTTAATATTTCAGAAAAACCGTTCTTTCCGCGTACTTGGGCCATAGAAATTTTAATTTTGCACGTCGCAGTATGAAATTTTGGAAATTATTACGAATCTTTCGGTTATTTAAGATTTAATATATCAAAGATTTATTATTTTATTACATTTAAAGATTCAATGCTATTTAAATTTTAATTTGTATTTTGTTTGGTTTATTTTATTTTGTTATTTTGTTAAAATTTAAATTTGTAAATAAAATTTAGATATATAGATTTTTTCATTGATTTTCTTTACATTCTTTTTTGACGATCGAATCTGATTAGATGGAGATATCCCATCTTTTCACTATCTCTCTCCACGTAGTGATCGTTTTCGTTCACTATATCGCGCCGGTGTATTTTCGCAAATGGTGAAGAATGTGGAAGTGGTCCTTTTAGACACGCCACGTGCCTGAAGGATTTAAATTCAAGGAAGGCGTGGCGGTTGGAAGTTCCGCGAAGAGACGAAAGCCTTTACGTAATAACTTGCCGAAAGTTCTTGTGCTAATTCGATATCTCTTCTACATAACGTCGCTCTCATTAACAAGAATTAATGATGTACAGTTTCTTTATAACGAGGATATCGTAAGCGTATAAAAATTCCATCTGAAGAATTTCAGATACTTTTCGACATCTACTTCTGAGAAATCGACTTATCTGAAGGAATTGAGACTATTTTTATTTCTAATTTTATGTTTGGCCTGCAAAATTAATTCTTGTTATTCCACGGGAAAGTCTGCGGTGAGTTGGGAAGAATCTATATTAAACTCCGAAAATACACGAATAAATAACTATAGTTTCAATATTATTATTCGGACAAAAAGTAAATTACTGATCGCTTTCTCGATACACTCCGTTGCAGCGGTATTCTTGTTTTCCTTCTTGCAATGCACTTTATACAGACTCTTAAGTACTCTCAAGACCTTGCTTGGTGTCGATGTAAACATATGTACACCTGCGGAGAGATATTCTCTGCA
Source organism: Aphaenogaster ashmeadi (assembly GCA_003063805.1). NCBI lineage: Eukaryota > Metazoa > Arthropoda > Insecta > Hymenoptera > Formicidae > Aphaenogaster > Aphaenogaster ashmeadi. The sequence continues at coordinate 29,965 of NJRQ01000977.1, forward strand.
GATTAATAAAAGTTGCAGGACATGGCGTTATCGATATTTATCATATAAAAAATCAACCCTAATTATTAGTCGAGTCGAGGTGTGCGATTAACATCTTAATTCATCGTTTCGTGTATTGCGGCTCTTATATTGTCAATCTACTGACACGACGACTGACTTTTTTATCAGTATGTATGTGTTATATTTGATAAAACGAGGTTTTTTTTATTTCTCGACATGATTAATATTATTCGGAGACTAGCGCTTGTTGCAGCAGGCAGCCACGCCATTACCAGAGGTTCTTTCTTCGGACGTAATTAAACGGGAGTGATGTCGTTTTAGCCTGTTTGCATTCCATGGTGTTAGGCCGCTCACGATGACGTAACTTCATCTTTCGTATCGTCTACAATGCGTAGCAACCAAGCCGCTTGAAATAAATCGCGCTGGAGGCTCGCGATAAATTATCACGTGCCTCACCCTCTCACTCAAACACATATCGCAAAAGTTAATTTTATATATATATATATATATATATATATATATATATATAATATGTTTAAGAAATAAATTGTTGATTCTATATTAAAATAAGTAATTTTTTTAAAAACTTGATGAATATAAAAAATATTATTAAATTTTTAAAAAAATCTAATAAATGTAAACATATTTAAAGAAATTTTATATTGTTCATTAGAGATTAATCTTGAAAAGTATAAAAAAAATAATTAAGAGGCCTCTAATTATAATGTAAAAAACTATAATTGGGTAAATATAATTATATATCGAGTAAATATAATTATATATATAATTGGGTTTATAAAGATATAGGAATATTGTTAAAGAACTTATAATCTGTACACTGAAAAAAAAATTTTGCTAACTTGACTAAAATTTTCAACTAAATTTAATTTCTTCAGTTCAAGTATTATATTTTAGGTAAATAACTAAATATTTGAACTTCACTTTTCAAATATTTAGTTATTTAACTAAAATAAATATAATCTTGAACTGAAGAAGTTTAATTTAGTTGAAAATTTTAGTCAAATTAGCAAAATGTCTTTTTCAGTGTATAAGATATTAAGATATAAGATTATTAAAATAATTGTAAAGATAGGATGAAGATAATTTATTATAAAAATTTATTATAAAAGTATAGAGAGAGTTATTATATATTTATTATAAAAATATATTTATATATAGTTATATATTTATTATAAAAATATAGTTTTTTAATTCTGTGTAAACAAAAAGTATTTTCGAAGCAAATGTGCTTATATGTATAGCATCTCTTGATTTTTTGTCAATATATAACATTTTTCTTCCCTTATGTGACGTTTATGATAAACCTGATCGAGATAGGGGTTCATTAGAGGCGAGGACGTTTCGATCGATGGCGCCCGGCATATATAAAGCGACGATAGGAACCCCGGGCCATCTGCGACACACATATGTCTACGACACACGCATACATCCGCGGGTGCTCCGTTGCTATCGTTGCATAAGCTAACTATATCCTCAATCGCTCACCCCGGACTCTCCCCGGCGTATGCAGCTGTTAGGGGCGAGGGAAAGGGGAAAAAGCGAGGGCGAAGCAGATTGCACGGCACGTACCGAGGAGCATTCGACATTGCCTTCTGTTCTCGGATGCATTGTTATTCGGCGGGACAGTGCGCCGACCTACCTCTGCGAAATTCGTACCCCAGAATTCACAGAGATTAGACTTTCAGAATTTAATTATCGATATAAGCGAGAGATCGGGTTCTGGCTTCCCCAAAAAATTCTAGAGAGTCTCCGATCCCGTTTCCAAAAATATTTTGACGATTGACACGCGAAACGACAAAAAATTATGTCGCTATTCCGAAAGCGAAGGGCGACGGTGGCGATCTTTAAATGGAGTTAAATAAATAATTTCGTCAATAATTTCTTTACAGTTTTCGGAGAAGGGGGATCTTATAGGTGCTTGTTAGCATCAAATTATTAATATCCCAGCAAACACAAATGTAGCAGTTACATAACATAGATGTAATAGTTATGTTACATGTAACATTTACATCAACGTTATATAACTGCTACAAACTGTGTTTGCTGGGATCCTACTCGTTAATGGACCAAAACCCATGGTCGTGACGTAGTGAGAAGATTTTTAATTAATTTAGCCAGTTGGGTTAAATAATTTACCTTGATTGTTAAATAAATGTTAATTAATGTGCGCCTTTAATCTCTCATAACTTACGACGCTCCATCGCAAAGGATGAACTTCTGAGGTTGATTGGGGGTGATTGGGGAAGTATACGAAGGATGCAAAAGCCTAATAAGGAAGCGCTCCAATTACCTGCGTACGAGACGTGACGGGAAGTCGCAAAGCGAGGGAAGATCAAGTAGTTCGTGACCGCAAAAAACCGGCGTTTTCGCGGTCAGAATTGCTTCCCGAGTCGTGATGGTGGCGAAATTAGGAGAGGGCGGCGACGATAAAAAGTCGCGCGACGGAAAAGAAGAAAAAGGGAAGAAGAGCCGGGGTCACAGGAAGGATATTCACCCATCCGTGATTTCCCGTCTCAGCCGTTACTTCCCGGATAGATAGAAGATATATATGTTCGTTGAAGCTTCCGTATTTGCCTTTTGTGTCGTCGTAGAGCCCTGATTCGCGCGGGTGATTATTTGCCGACGTTGCGGGAAGGAAGACGCTCATTTCCTTACAGGATCGTATTATTAGCAACATTTAGGAAATTACGTTGATAGGATATAGTTTCCCCCACTTTCTTACCGGCGTTATTAATAAGAATATCACAAGTATTTTTCGCCTTCTTTATCAACGTCTGCAACAAAAAGCCGACGACACGTGCCGCTACAATATATTCATGCCATGTTATGTTTATTCAACGAGAATAAATCAAATCTTGCCGTCGTTTAACTCTTGGCTGACGATGGCTGGGTTACTCGAGTTCTGACGGGTATTCGTTAGTTTTCGAAGATTATTTGTATCCCCTTTACGTCGCAAGGGTGTCAAAAATCAAACTTGAAAGTTGCTGCTTTTTTCTGTTTTATGTACTACATTTATACGTGAAGCGACTTTTTGATTATTTAATAGAGTACGGGTCAAGAGAGAGAATGACCCAGCCACAGTCCTTCAAAGGATACGTCTTTCGAGGGTTAAAGACTTGCGGTTAATATCTAGAAATGGTTTTTATCTCATTACACTCAAAGAATTATTTATTAAATTCTATCGTGAGTCGATCGATCTATTGAGACAAAATTTTAATGTTTAATATCTAATGGATTTTTCTCCTGCTTTGCCTGCGGTGTTTGCTTTGACACGAGTTATCTCACTGCTATGTCATTGCTTGTTATTTCAGGTCTCGATCTGGTTACGGTTCTAGCAGCGGCGGAGAGTCCGACAACGAGTACAACCCGCCGGTTAGCAATCAAGTACCAAATCAGACGCAGAATCAGATTCCCACTACCGCCACTAATTATGGACAGGGAAAACACATAAACAAAGGACGGTGGACCAAAGAAGAAGTAAGTTTGTCATATATTACGTTTTTTTTCAGTTATTTAGCACTAAACAGAGTATAGTTTTCTTCTTTTTCTTCTGTGTTCTCGTAAAGGACACAGTATTTTTTCACAATTTTATTTACCTAGTTTTAATTTGGGATTTGTGTTTTTGGTTCTTCCTTCTGTCACAGTGGAATAATATTTTTGAAAATACGGGGAATAGAACCCGAATCTTTTGCTTGAAACAATTATTCTATTATCAAGCTAGCTATTGAACATCCCAAATATTACTTATCGCAGATACTCTCTTATTTCAATTTTAATCAGTCTATCGTGAATCAATCGATCCATCGAGAAAGACTTTTAATGTTTAATATGTTTTGTACGAGATTATGACCTTTTGGGAAATTGTCGCATTTCACAAATTTGGGGATAATGACTTTTCGGGACATTTCCAAAATTTCAGGACAATGGCTTTTCGGGATATAGTCTTACTTTTTCATTTTCGTGATTCTGATTTTTCGGGACATTATATGTTCACCGATCTCCTTAACTGCAATAAAATCAATTTTTTGCAAATGTTTTTATCTGTCCGGAAAACTTCCGGTAGATCTTTTAAATTTATATCGGTTCCGGCTGTACGTTTTTATACGCCAGGCATATACATTGTTACATCGTATCGCTTCCATGTAGCAAGTTGAGGGGCAGAGAAGAACGGGGAGGAAAACAATGAACATGCGGATTCCCCCCCAAAAAAAATGTCCACCCCTCGTATTTTCTGCAGCGAGTTGCGCCGCCGTGTCGGGAGGCAGATGCCTCGGCTACCCCATCGAACATAGGGTGCACTTACACGGCTTCACGTGGGAAAGCCTACGAGGGTCGATCGATCTCCCATGCGTCCATCCTTCCTCGTTTCGTGCATTTAAGTCGCGCAAATAAAACGCCGCGGGCAAGGTGGAACGAAATATTTTCGCTTTCCTACACAAGTCGCTCTTCCTTTTGCAGGACGCTTTATTGAAACAACTAGTAAGCAGCGCGGAACAACAGGGCACTAGTTTGCGATGGGACATTATAGCCGGCCAGTTTCCAGATCGGAGCGACGTGCAGTGCCAACAGAGATGGGCGAAGGTCGTGAACCCGGAGCTGGTCAAGGGTCCATGGACGAAGGAGGTGGGCAGTTCTCGCTAACGTCCCATCCTCATCATCCCGAAAATCTTTCCCGAATTCCGTCAGTCTCCGATAATCTTACACTAAACATATACATGTGTACAGCGAATGTATGCATATGTCTAAAGCTGGCTCCAGACGATATGGCCAATGTACGCCAACGTAAATAAAAAATAAATAAAAATTTAAAAATATGGCTAATTATGCATGTCATGTAGATATCAATTGTACTGCATATTCATTTATAGCCAATATTGGGCCAGCATTGATAGCCAATGCATTTGCCAACAACGTTGGCGTACATTGGCCATGTCGTCTGGAGCCGACTAATGCAATCATACGCAGATTTGGGTTCTCTTGTGCAACTCCAGAATTACCGAATCGTTTACGGAAATTAGTACATTTCGAAAAGAACGTAAACTTCCCGAAGCTCAATGTTCCTTTATCTCCGGATTCCGCGTTATTAGGACGACCAAGTGCCACGATGTCGTGAAGCAACTACGTTGCATCGAGTTTCTCAATGTCGAACTTGGTGGAACAGCGTCGTTGTACGGCACTGTACATACCACCTACACGAAGCGACTCGCATACAGACACAAGGACCCCGGCACTCGTGCCTGCCGCTCGCCTCGGTGGGATATGCAATAAGAAAAAGCTCGGGCCGCGGTGATGCTGCGTCGCCGTGCCAATGCACTTGGCAACAGCCAAGGGCAAGTAATGCGGCTCCGGGAATCGAGTGCGCGTACGTGCGATTATGGCGTTTCCCACTGATATCTTTTAGTTGAGATACCTGCACGGTATCCCTTTATACTCACATGTCAAGTGTCGTCCTATGACAAATCAGATTATTTACAATGTTAAACATGTGAAAGATGTGGGACATTCAGGGCGTAACATTTTTTTGAAACTATATTTTTTGGCCGGAAAAAGCTGACTAGATTGTATTTCGATTATTTCATTATCGAACAGCGTCAAAAAAATTTCCATATTGCATTTATATATTAAAAGAAGTGATTTAAATGTAACGTAGATAATGTATACGAATTTCTTCATTAATATTTTGTTACTATAAAATATTTTAAAGGTATCTTGATATTTCTTTACAAACTCTTATATTTTACTCTTTCATTTACAGGAAGATGAGAAAGTGGTGGAACTTGTGGAGAAGTATGGTCCGAAAAAGTGGACATTGATAGCGCGACATCTTAGAGGCCGGATTGGCAAACAGTGTCGAGAACGATGGCACAATCACTTGAATCCGGAGATAAAGAAAACTGCTTGGACGGAGACTGAGGATAAAGTAATCGTCGATGCCCATCGTAGGTTCGGCAATCAATGGGCAAAGATCGCTAAACTTTTACCTGGCAGAACCGACAATGCAATTAAAAATCATTGGAATAGTACGATGAGAAGGAAATACGAAGGTGAAGAAGGAAGAGTTGCGACCAAAGGTACTATTTACGATACGTGTGACGATAAATTTTAATACAACAATATCGTAACAACATAAATTTTAATGTGATAAATATAAAATACTAGCATTTTTGCCCGCGCTTCGCGCGGTGATTTTTTAGACTGTAGACGGTGTTTTTTCCACGAATGGTAACAATTACCCTGAAAAAAAATGGAGGAAAAATAAACCTTTTTCTGAAAACTTTATATGGGGGCCCCTTGACCCCGGGCTCCGACCCCTTCCAAAAACCGTCTACGGTCTAAGTTAGAGTATCATGAGAAATTAATATACCAAATTTGGTGGTTCTACATTGAAAACTGTAGATTTGCATAGTGGACAACATATATACATTCATTTATATATATGTATATAGAGAGATAGATATTCTTCTTCATTGAACTACATATATGTAATGATTCTGTTCATATCTGCTAGACTCGATAGAACATGATGAGAAATAAACGAAACTTACTGTATTTAGGCAGAGGCAAGAGAAAAATACAAAGCACTACCGTAGGGGATACACTTCTTCTGGTGGAAGATGATCAGAATCAGATGAAGACTGCTTCGACTAGCAGCTCGACGATAACGGCGGGCAGCTCCTCACAGACTCTCGACATCGAACTGGATTGGGTCAGAAATTGGGAACAACATACTACAGCAGGGTACCAGGACGCGCTACAGCTAAACAGGCATACGCACGGCAATGAAAAATGCGCGTCTCCGTTAAAGAGAGGATCTTCGCGAGCGAAAGCTGAGACAATCTCATCATTACCTAAGTATATCATTTTGGAAACGAACGACGTTATATCCATCTGCGGGCTGCTTTTAACTTTCTTTTTTCTTTCTGCGTAGATATTTTAGTCTGCAACAAATACAAAGCGAAACGTCCGGTTCGAAGAGTTCGGAGATAAAACTGATGCCGATGCCCGACTTGGAGGATATACCCGAGCAGCACGTGGAGAAGAAGAGCAGCCCGCCACCTATATTACGTAGGCGCAGAAACGCGCACAGTTTGTTGCAGAGGATAGACGTTTCCGACAACGGGAATCAGTCGGATTACATTGCGAGCCAACAGGTGCAAACGGGAAATATCACCCCTTCGACTCCTATCAAGCAACTTCCATTCAGTCCTTCGCAATTCCTGAATAGTTTGAGCCCGTCGGAGACATCGTGGCCGCGCGCGAGTACTCCCAAAGGAAGCAGTCCTGGCCCGCTTACGACTCCGCAGCCTACCGGTTTCCGACGAAGTCAAAACGGTACATCCCCCATAGGATTTACTTGTGTGCCACTACGAGTTTCAAACGAATCGTAAATTCGCGAATTCATAATTTTTTATAGTCCTCGAAATTTCTACTAAGATATTGCTTACATGCAAGACATTTTCATAAATAGAAAGTTTTTTTAGGATCGCTTTCTATTGGTTATTACTTTTACAGACGGAAATACACCAAGAACACCAACGCCCTTCAAAAAAGCTCTAGCCGAGTTCGAACGACGAACCGGAGCGGCACAGTTGCCCGCTACTCCTAGTCGCCTGGATGCACTGACTGAAATAATAAAGCAGGAAACCGAGAACGAGGCTGGAACTAGTTCGATTCAGGACCAAGACTCGGGGTACAACAGTATGATACGAAGGCGTGGTAAAGAGAACAGTGCGCCAGGAGGAAAGCGCGCGCGAAAAGCTCTCTCTCAGGCTTGGGCATCTCAGGACAACTCCGATATTAGTTTCCTCGTGGAAACACCAGTATGTTACAGATAATTACTCGAGGCAAATCACGTTCAATGAACACAAAGGTTACAAGTGATCAGCTTTTATGAAATGCATCTGATTTAATAAATCTAGAAATATAATTCAATCACAATTTCATCCGCAATATGCAATTTTAATGATACTTTTATTGTTATGTTCATTGAATGCACTTATAAATCTTGAGAAATTTGAAACAGATGGGTAATAATATATACTTGTTTCTCTTTTATCATAGAGTAAAAGTTTGGATACTTCTGCACTGTTCTCACCTGCATCTATGGCGTTAGAAGATAGCTTTTTGACGGCAGGAACCAGTCCCACAAAGGTAGAACAACGTACTCAGAATCAAAGTCAAATTCATAATCAACCCGCCCTATCCTGGTATTATTCTCGTACCAATCGTCCCTAGACACGCTAGCCGGCCTTCTAACTTTTCTTTCAACGCTGTATCTGTACTTAAATTTTTGCCTGTATCTTTATATCTCATTTATATAATGCTTCTTATTCATTGTGTTTAAAAACAAAATCCATTAGCGCAGCAGATTTCATTAATCCTCTATTTTTTCTTCTACTGCTATTTGTATTCCTTTCGTCGTTTAATATTGCCCAATCCAAAGATTATCATTCTTGTTAATTTTAGGTAATACTATATAAACAACGTTAAGGTCACTCGATCTATTTATTGAAACTTATACCAGTGACGAGACTTTGGCCGTTAATTATTTATATTTATTTAATATTACTATTAATTTTATTATTTTGAAACTATAAATATTAAACAAATATAAATATGAAAAAAAGCCCCTATCGGTCACGGCGGATCTTGGTGCCTAATAATAATTATTTTTGTGAATATTCCTGCTCATGCGAACTGCGCGCCGCATATTCGTCGGTCTTGAAACACAGTCCTTACATGAAACCGGAATAATTAATCCTGGTTGAGGTGTTATTTTTCGCAATAAGTTCTTTACAGTTTTTTCGGGGAATGGGGGGATGGGGGGATCTTATAGATGCTATTGAGCATCAAAAATTAAATTGCTCGTCAATTTAATATGTGAATTAATTATTCCGGTTTCATGTAAGGACTGTGTTTCTAGACCGACGAATATGCGGCGCGCAGTTCGCATGAGCAGGAATATTCACAGAAATAATTATTATTAGGCACCAAGATCCGCCGTGACCGATAGGGGCTTTCTTTCATATTTATATTTGTTTAATATCATCGGTCTTATACTTAATATCATTTGTTTATAAATATTAATTTATACATCATAAAATGAGAGAAAACGTTTATGTTACTCAATTGTGACCAATAGAAAAAGCATTTAAATTTATTTATGCACATATCTTATAAAATAGATATTTGTTGGTCTTACAAATTGTGGTCATTTCTATCTTTTGCTCGAAGAATTAAATTATTGATTATTTGTAAGCTTGTATATATAATCGGCAGGTGGCCGATCTTGTTTCGTTTTTGTTTGCTTCAGTCTTATTAACTCCGCTGAGAATGGATTCTAATAATGAATCGCGAATGACTAATATATTAACGACGTTGCTTGCAAAAAATGCGGTATTAGCATTGGAAAGGATATCTTACAATCGATCCTATATAAATTTTGTCGATTTCTAACATGTTAATCCATTCCATGTCATTTCTTCGTCCTTTAAAACGAATCCTAAATGTAGCCCTGCACGAGCATAATGTTTTTTAAATATTTTTTTAATATTAATATTTATATGTAAATATTATTTATATGTACTTGTTTTTTTCTTTTTTTATGATATATTGAGTTGTCGCATGTTAATTGCATACACTAACTAATAAATTACATACACTAACTAAAATTGTTTTCCTTGTACAGGCCTGGCCTAGCGTACCAAAGTACCTCAATCTTTTCCCAATCCAAAGATATTTATGCGGGGTATTCAGTCGAGAACAATTCTAGTACATGGCGCGTATCTAAAATGTGAAGGCCTCTCTTTTTTTTCTTCTTTTTATTTAGATATTTGTATTTATTGGAATAAAGTATTACGATTTTTCCCATCCATCCTTCTCAAGTCTTGAGATCTTTTTTCTTTCTTCAACAAAAATTCTAAGAGATCTCTCTTCTCCACTTTACTTATAATAAAAAAATTCAGTATAGGAAAATGAAAGTAATAAAGAGATTCTTAAGTTATGATTTGATTATTTGAGGAAGTGTTTGGTTCCGATGAACCTTGAGCTCATTAACAGGGAGCAGTATACAAACAAAAGTCCTTGCCCAAAATGAAAATCTTTACGCCCTTACCTAAGAGCCTAGTCATTCCACAAATTGTGGGCAGTCTTTTTCTTCTCTTTCTTTTCCTCTTTCTCTGAAAAATGCGTTGAATACGAGTGGAGAACACAACAGGATGTATCGTCGTAATTCCTTGATCCTCAAAAAATATGAGCTTCGATCAGTTCGATCTGTCTCATTCGAGATTCATCTGTCTCTCTTCATCAATTACTTGCAATCTCAAGTCGTTTCCTCTTTTTCCTCTCTCATACCCTTAAATTTACTCTTCGAAATATAAAGACAATTCTATTTTTTTCTAAGAACATCTCTTATTTGCCGGCTGTAGCTAGTGTGTCTATCCTTTCCAGACTCCTCACGACTTTACGTCCGTACAACAACGGAAGCCGAATGCCAAGAGAGCGATCACGTTCGACGCATTCGACAGTCCTTATTGTATCTTCAGCCCTCTGCCTCTCAGGCCGGTAAAACGCGCCAAGGTGAGTTCCCTGTTTAACACTTCGTCTTTTTCACGCAGGTCTTAAACCTGCAAACGTTAGTTCGACCGAGCCTTAAGATCTAATCTACAGAAATAATTAATCGGTTAATTTGCAGCTAACTATAAATTGTGTTTAATATTGTATGTTTATATCATAGCGAATATATTAAATATTATACTTGCAATTGCATGTGCAGCTAACAATAAGTAGAACATTAAATTAAGCAAGTTTCATATTGCAATACAGCCGGTTGTTACTACGGGTGTATTACTGGCGCGCGCTGAAATTGCAATTATTAGAAGATTTCTTTCCCCTTGTTCGTAGACACAATTGGACGCGCAATGGATGACGGTGGCGTGCGGTCGTACCCGCGACCAGCTTGAGATGACTCGCGCCGCCCGACACTACCTGAGCAATCATGAATACCAGCCGTTGCGCCGTTCTTTAAAGTTCTGAGGAAGAAAACAAGGAAAAGGAATGTGTAAAAAGCGGAAAACTGGCGCTCGGTCGCACTTTGTGGTACAAAAGAAACTTCGTCAAACTAGTCGTAGATAAAAATATAGGGCGCTTCCGTTTCAGGAACGCGTGACCACTATCGGTTATTTCACGTGCTATGAGAATTTGAGAGGTAAATTAGGCAACGAATTCGATCGGTTGACCTCGACGTGCATGGATTAACTCTACACTGCGCGGGTGACAAAGAGGATACCTTAGAAAAAAAGACAGCGGATATTAATAACGGTTATACTCTTTCGGAGAATCTGAATGGTGACTGAACCAGGCGTGTATCTAACGTGAAAATGGATATTCCCTCCTTTCAGACATTCGCTTTCAAGAAATTTCCAAATTTTCAACCGCGCACTTTATTCGAATGATTTATAATTGATACTTTCCCCTTTGGAAATTATAGGGCGCTAGGGAAAGTAAATTTTTTTCTTGTGGTAGTATATACACAATAAGAAAGCAGAGATGGAGTGAAGAAGTAGCTGTTTCATGATTCGTAAAATCTAAACATTATGTCCACTTTGTAGAATTTTTCTATATTTTGTAATTATTTTTTGAAGTTATTTGTGAGTACAATTTATATATGTGTATCTACATAAATTATATAAAATATCCACAAATTTGTGTATGCTACAATTTCTCTCCTCAAGTTGGATTCATGTGAAATGTTAACAAACGAAGTACTGAAAATATAGAATGAATAAACTGGTTCTATGTAAGATAAAAAAGAGACTATAAATCCTACAAATATAACCCGTGTACGCACTGTAGAGTTAAAAGTTTCTCGTCGTTATACGAAGTTATGCGTCGTAGATATCATCGGTAATTTTGGACGCGTCGAGTGCAATTTGTTGAATTCGCTTACGTGACATATACGAAAAAGCCACAGTGCAACCGAATTTTCATCCGGCATTACGGGATTGTTGCACTTTATCGACTTTATTCTGTCGCCCCGTTTTGACCAAGGTGTAAGTATATACGAATACGAAAATAGATATTTCGCGTCCACGTACTGGATAATAAGAAGTAGGATACTATACATACTTTTGTAATTTTATTTACAATTTTTCCTATAAACTCCGTCCCAGAGAGAATGATTTCAGTCTGCGTATCTCTCTCTCGGAGGGGAAATAAGTATAAAACACGTCAGGCAATAACCAAGCATCGTTATTTATTCCATGACATTGCTGTTTACCGTTCTAAAGGTGATTTCTGGGAGATATCTGGCAGACTAAAATCATTCCTTCATGGAACAAAACCTGCACCAAAATAGCAATCCTGCTTCCATTTCTTCATCATGAGATTTCAATGCACATACTTGAAAGATCGAATAAGCGCGGATATCAACAAATTATACTCTTGTCAAAACACGCGCGTTTTTTCGCACGCAAGTATCATTTCTTGTCATCCCCTCTCTCTTGTATGGGAAAGATTAAAAGAATAAAATTATAACTGATTTATTTGATATAGTAGTATATTATACGTAATATAAAACAAAATCATTTATGCAACCATTATGTACAAAGAGCCTTTGTAATTCATATTTAATTTACAAGTGAATAATAAAATCGTAATAATAATCACAATGAAATCTACGTATATTGTTCTGTGTCAGAAAGTTTTTCTAATGCAGATTGGACACATAATATGCAAGATGCTTTTAATCTGTTGATCGGATCCTAAACAGGTAAACATTTAACATTAATAAAGTTGTTTCAATGGAACTAGAATATTATACAATTAAATGCGATTGTCATAGCATTCATTAATATCATTATTGATATATACATATATGAAGAACGGCATTAATGAATGTGACAATTATTAATTGCACTGTTTGCTAATGTATGAAATTATAACAATATAACATAATATAACAATATAACATCGAGCAGCCTAAAAAATTTTCGATATTTTTGCACCCAAGCATGCTTCATTTTTATAACATATATATAAAAAAGAAACCTACAGATTTCTAGGACTGCTCAATATTTTATAGTTTATTAAAAGTATCACTATAATATCACTAAAACATCACTAAAAAAATGCCGTTAAAATATCACTAATATTCGCTAAAATACGAATAATAAATGGAATGGTAAGGTTGAAGTCACCGGTATCGATGTTTTTTTTACTCAAAACAAAACCGTAAAAAATTTCAAATGACACTTGATTTGTAGCTTTAAAGATGTATGTCAGACTTTCAAAAATAACAGCATTGCCATAATATTTTGCTAAGATGGTTAATAATGTATTTCGTTCCTACATATAAAATTTAAAGTCAATTTACCGTATCGTTTTCAAGAAAATTATTATTATAACGTCTGTAAGACGTAATATAGACGTCTTACAGACAGTTAGAATAATAATTTCCTTGAAAACGATACGGTAAATTGACTTCAAATTTCATATGTAGGAACGAAATACAATTATTAAACATCTTAGCAAAATATTATGGCAATGCTGTTATCTTTTAAAGTCTGACATACATCTTTAAATAATCCTACGAAATTGTTAAATCTGAGCTTTAAAGAAAGCTATCATGCTTATTGAATGTTTTTAGATCAGAATTCAAAATTTGTAATTCTGGGAATTGACTTGCAAGTGTACCGGCGTTTACGCCTATTGTTTTTCTGTCTCAATTAAGGCCCCTGAACACTCACCATTACCATCTCAGATTGTTACGTCAGAAGCGAGAAAACACAATAAAAATTCTTGCAAAATATATTAAAACAGAAATATTTTTTCAATAAAACAATATTTGCAATCGGTATAATAGACTTATAAAATATATCGAAAACTTTTTTTCGTTTCGGCAAAAAATTAAATCATTTATTTCTATATTGTTAATTTGACAGTTGTCATAGCTGTAAACATAGCTCGTTTCGTTTTTGGTTAAGCACAATTTAATTCCATATATATAATTATTTATTGAGAGAGAGATAACGAGTGTTCAGGAGCTTTAAGATGCACGTCAAGCCCAATGCCCAGAAATACAAATCTTGGACAGCACTGTTTTAGACCGTTTATCGTAAAGTTCATAAACTATACTTGACAATAGCTATTCGGTAATTAGAAATTATTATTTTATCAAACATAACAAGATAGCAAGATTCATGATTAATGCCGTGACTATTCGAGTATTCCATCTAGATATCATATGCGTGTACAATTACACTAAAACAGATTACGTAGAATTATATATTAATAGGTGAATATATTAGCTGCTAGAAGAATGCTTCTCTCGGGAGAGACGCGAATTCAATATATGCACATCAAAATGCACTGGTACATACGTAATATCTTAGCATTATTCAACGAAAAGTATTTTTCCCTAATTACTCACTACATTGATATATTTTATTGTTGCATTAGTGTGTGCCACCCGTGTGGATTTATTTGTATTTTGTATAAAACATTCACACTTACGAGAAAAATTGTAATAGGAGCGGCAATATGCGCTCAATCTTCCGCGACTAGATTACGACTAAATGAGATCTTTTCCTAAATAAAACAGAATGTATAAGGCTGGAAGCGATTTGCAAACAGAAATTTATCAGGCTTAACTCTTGTTCCTACATGGTCGACTTATGCGAAATGTGCTGTCATTTAGAGTATCAATTAATTAGGCCACCAGTTTATATATGGCAAGTTTATATAATTTTAATATGGCAAGGATGCTATGCATATATGGATTGTTTTTTCACTGCCGATGATAGGATTTTGTAGACATTTACAAAAAACTAGTGTTGCAGCAACATATATATGCAGAGTATGTAGTTTTAAGCTAAGTTTCAAGATAGGGTGACACCGTGCTACACTGCCTAATATGAAAAATTTCGAGACATCTCGTATTACTTTTCCATTTCCTCTTAAACACATATACATATACACACATACACACACCACACACACGTGCCATTTCACAATTTTTTAAATTTTCTTGGGCGTAATTAGTAGTTAGCTACTGATGCAATTGCCATTTTGAGGATAAGTGTAGCTAGACGCAGGAAATATGCAGAGAAATATATACAGAATATCCAAAGATTTACCGCGCAGAATTTTTATCAATAACTTTTTTTGAAGCAATTTGAAATACAATCAGAAATTTAATTTTTTTTTACCAAGAATGTTGCAATAATTACAGCTTTTAAACTGTAAGAAGGAACGCAAAGTTTTAAATTACAATACTTCTTGTTAAAAATT
Source organism: Aphaenogaster ashmeadi (assembly GCA_003063805.1). Lineage (NCBI taxonomy): Eukaryota > Metazoa > Arthropoda > Insecta > Hymenoptera > Formicidae > Aphaenogaster > Aphaenogaster ashmeadi. Next base: position 45,274 of record NJRQ01000977.1, read on the forward strand.
GAAAAGTTGCAACAAAATAAAATTTCGACATAATTTTGTTAACAAAAATTGACTCTAAATTTATCAAATATGCCTCAAATATTGTGCGATAAGTCTAGAATTTCCTGTCTAAGATTAAAACATTGAAAACATAAAAATTGATATCCTCGTAAACATAATGTATGCGAAAAAGAACATCTGTAAGATATTCTCATGTTGACCACATCAACTATTATTTCCAACTGTAATTTAATAAACAAGGCAATTTGCAGAATTATTTTTGGTCAATATACTTACGTTAGCGAAATCATCTACATACTCAACCTCGAAGATTGTGCTACAGCGTGTCATAAAATAATCACCGAAAGCAGTTACGTATTAATTTTGATAACATCAGTGGTTATTTAACAGATATTTAATTTTTATGCATTAACTTCGGCTGAATGATCCTCGATCCAAAAATTACTACGAAGGTAACAAAAGTGCAATTTGCTACAAAAAAAGATTATATAAAGATAAAATTCTAAAATACTCTCCTATCATCATTACTATGGTATATTCCTTCCACGATCGATGGATAATAATCGGACAACATTCCGAACTTTGGCTTTACGATCCTTCTTTCTCTTCTGTAATACCAGCTGCTTCATTTAGGGCATCGGGATCTGTACAAATTATCGCAAATTCACATAATCGTCCATGAGTGTAAAACAATCGATTAGCAATTGATCATCACCTGAACAAGGAGAGCCTTTTATCCTGCAGGTATTGTAGCTACCACAGTTTAAGCACTTCAACCCAACGATGTGAAACTTTACCGTAGATTCCTGAAATAACAGGTATCTTGCCATTAATATCTCTTAATCATTTTCCACGCCCCAGCATTTGGGATATATGTATGAAGAAGTAGATTTGACCTCATGGCAGTCTTTACATAAGATATCGGTTTTACAGTCGTTATATTCCTCTGGCATTGGCGTCAGCGACACTTCCGCGTCCAAATATTTCCATAAGTCCGTCATGTCTAGGAGTGACACCTGACAGGACGGGCAGGCGTAATGTCCCGAGTTCAACAATTCCTCAAAACACATACGATGAAGTAAATGCCCACAATCGGGAATGTGACATGGTATGCGACTCGTGTGAATGTCTTCCAAGCACACGGGACAATTGGAATGTGAAACATTCTCTATGCACTGTAAAATAAAATTCATTTGACGTTAACAATGCAAACTGCATAAAATATAAATGTTCAATTATTATTCTATATGTTTTGAATATATACATTATTATCACACAAACGTACATCTTACACGATTGTATTCTTACCGTATGCCCGTTTTGTAACTGAATCGGTAAGCACATGTTGCACTTGGCACAGTGAAAGAATTTGTCACGGCCACCGACTCTACATATTCCACAACCATCGCAATGGTATTGATTTTTATCCTCGTCGTCAAAAAGATTGCACTCCAAGCATGTGTATTTGCCAAATTGACAATGGCAATTCTGGCAAGTAGCTTGAACAGGTTGACGAGTATCGCAAAGAACGCATATCAATTCTGTGACTTCTTTCCTATTTACTGTGTGCGCCTCTTGCTCGTCGTGACAAAATCGACAGGTGTACACCTTGTTGCAGCATGGAGTCTATAAAAAATAGCATATAAAAGATTAGATATGGAAAGAAGAATAATTCATTAAGAAACAAAGCATATATTTTTCATTACTGTTACATTTATAATTTATATATAACTCAGAAGCGCTCATATATTGATTTATAGAAGAATCTTACACATACACATACGATTTATATAAAAAATTAAAGAAATATATAAGTCTTAAGATTTAACTCGTTAATAATCATAAATCTAAGAAGACACATACTCGACACACATTAAAATTACAATTAAATTATATCCCTTTCTAAAAAGAACCATTACAAAATATCTTATATCTTACAATATCCATACTTTAATAAAAACTAAGGACCTGCGCACAATGGAGAAATATTACATATTAGGAATAGGAATTGAAATTTTATAATCAGTTTCCTCAATGAATATTGAACGTAATGCACAATGGATATTAATAAGATATAAGACATAATGTGTTATATGAAACACAACATAACTTATTATTTATTTATCTATAGTGTTCATTGAGGAAACTGATTCTAAAACTCTAATTCTTATTCCTAATATCTAATATTCCTCCATTGTGCGCAGGGCCTAGCAACATTCCTAGCATTAAACTAAAGGCCCCCGCACAATCAAAAATATAAGGAACAAGGAACAGATATTAGCGATTGGGATGAGGAAGAAAGAAGAAAGAAGATTCTTCGGGCCCAGACACAATGAAAGGAATAAAGAACAAGAAATTAAACATAGGGAATTGGGATGTGGAAGAAGAAGGAAGGTTCTTCGTTCTTCCTTCTTCCACATCCCAATTCCCTATGTTTAATTTCTTGTTCCTTATTTCTTTCATTGTGTCTGAGCCCTTTCTCTTCCACATCCCAATCGCTAATATCTGTTCCTTATATTTTTGATTGTGCGGAGGCCTTAAATCAACATTAGTTTCTGCAAATAAACATCGAATGGTCTTGAAAATTGCCATAGAGCAACGAACCATCTTCGAACTTACCACAAACTTGGACTTTCGCTTGTAGTGCTCACAGCCATAGTTATTGTTTGCAACGAGGGTCTCCTTCCCCGAGGTGGACGGGAGATACATGGTCCAGACGCAGTCGCCCTTCTTCACGGGCTTCCGCGCCTCCTTGCGATCCCTGTCGTCGCGATCCGCGCCGGTGACGGCGGCGGCCTGCTCGACGTCGCGACTCGCATCCTCGTCGTCGCGTTCCGCGACGGTGTTCTCGGCGCCGCGACTCGGGTCGTCGTTCTCGCAATCGTCGGTCTCCTCGGCGCCGTCGGGACGGGGCGCCTCGTCGTCGCGATCCCCGACGGCTTCCTCGGCGGCGCCGTCGCTACTCGACGCCTCGTCGTCGCGATCCGCGGCGGCGCACGCCTTCTCGCTGTCGCTGTTCTGCATGCCGATGTACCTGATTCCGCTGCCCTTTCCCGTCGGCCTCATCGACCCAAGACGCGACCTTCCCGCCGATTAACGCCGGTGCATCTCGCGCCCTTCAAGCGGCGCGTCCTCGTCGTCCTCGCCTCCGTCGTCGAACTTAAGCTGGAGCCCTCGCACAACGCGCGACGAGAATATTTGGAATGATTCGGTTGGAGTCGGCTCGGTTCAGGGCCAGTTAAAGGTCGGCGCGCGGGAAACGTCGGTGAGATTCCGAGAAAACGGAGTCGATCCGCAACGACTCCGTCGCGAGGAAATCTGCGAGTTCGCGACCGCCACACTGCATGCACACTACAGAGACTACAGAGTTTGCAGTCGCTTGCTGTTGCAACATCTCGCGAAACGGCGACGTCAGTCGCGATTCGAGTCAACCCCGAGGGCCACCAACCAATCCCGCGCGTACATACATGTGCGTGTACTGCCGTGAACATACGCTCGTCTAGAGACCCTATAAAGAGAGACTCGCCAACTCATCACGTGACCGTTAGTCGACTCTGATTGGCTGGAGTACAAATGTCAATCTGTATGCCCATGAAGTTATAATCTGTTGGTTATTTTATTATAATATAATTTTTAAACATTTATTGTGTGTGTTTTCGTTAAGTACATTTATCTCGTCAATCAAAATTATTAGAAAGATATAATTAAATAGAAAATAAATATAAAAAATATAATATAATAAAATATAATTAATATTAATTAATATTAATTTAAATTTACGTATTTATTATATAATAATATAGTAATACACAAGATTTCTTATATATATATTATTTTATTATATAAAATATAATTAAATAATATATAATAATACTAGCTTAATTTACCCGGCGTTGACCGGGGCTTCTTTTTTTTATATTATTTGTATTATATAACTCTATATTTTTGTTATAATTTTGAATTCGATGTCTACGTGTCCCAGGTCACCGATGATGAGGTCCAGATAGTACGTTCCGTAGTTTAGATGTATTAATACTTTGAATTCGATGTGTACGTGTTCCAGGTTGCCGATGGCGAGGTCCAAATAATGCGCTCCGTAGTTTCTGGTGTCTAGATGTACTTTGAATTCGATGTCTACGTGTTCCAGGTTACCAATGATGAGGTCCAGATAGTGCGCTCCGTAGTTTTTGGTGCCTAGATGTATTAATACTTCGAATTCAATGTCTTATACGTGTTCGAGATCGCCGATGACGAGGTCCAGATAGTGGGCTCCGTAGTTTTCGGTGTCTAGATGTATTAATACTTTGAATTCGATGTTTGTGTATCCCAGATCTCCGATGATGGGACCCAGGCAATGCGCTTCGCAGTTTTTACACCGAAAACTACGGAGCGAACTACCTGGACCTCGTCATCGGCAATCTGGGACACAGAGACATCGAATTCAAAGTATTCCCAGTGAACACAGTAACGTAGCAGCAATGTAATGGCAATATAACCGAATATAACAGGTAATATTAACCAGATGTTACATGTAACTTACATGTAAGTTACAATTTCCGACGCAGCAATATAACATGTTATATAACATGTT
>NJRQ01000978.1:0-12543 GCA_003063805.1 Aphaenogaster ashmeadi
ATTCTGTTCCGCCATATTGGATTCGCCATTTTGAATTTGGAAAATCTGATATTAGATTCGGATTTCGCGACCCCAAAAACGATAAGATACTCATTTTTATTGAAATCCAAAATGATTTTGAATTTTGATTTGCCATATTGCATCCGCCATTTTGAATTTCGAAATTCTGATTTCAGATTCGGATTTAGCGATCTCAAAAACCTTAAAATACCCAAGGACAACCAAATCGTAATAATATAAGCATGTTTTTTTTAAGATGCCCCTATAGGTGTCATAAAGCAAAACTGGCACGAATTTTTTTGCCTCTATACGTGTCACTAACAGTGAAGGAGTTAATAAATTGCTGTAACCATGTCCACCGAGAAACACATGAAAACTCAGAAATTTCTCGTAAAACGATTTTCTGAAGCTCCGCGAGTAATGAAAATCCAAAGTGGACATGCTTTCCTTGTCATTGAAGGAAAAAATTGCAAGTAATGCGATACTCTGGTGCCATTGAACCAATTGTCACTGTAGAGTATTAGACTTCACATAAACAAAAATTATGATACTCACGCTTTATGTACTGATTCCAAATCCGGCCGCTAAAATAGTTTAGAGCTTCATCGTGCTGAGAAAAATGCGATTAAAGTTGCTTCTTCTACCTATTATACGAATATCATGAAAAAAATCACATATAACCATTATAACTTATAATATTTCAATTATTGAATTTTCTTCCTGTTGAGGAATCCTGAACGATTCCAAGACGCTAGTTCAGGATATCTCTCGAGTAGAAAAAATTTGTTGTTTTCTTTACAACATTTTCGTGCCCACGGCGGCGGAGATTTTAGCCCACGGCGGTAGAGACTTTAGCCCACGGTGGCGGTGCTTTTCGTGCCTACGGCGGCAGAGACTTTAGCCCACGGTGGCGGTGATTTTCGTGCCCACGGAGGAAAAGACTTTAGCCCACGGTGGCGGTGATTCTCGTGCCCACGGCGGCAGAGACTTTAGCCCACGGTGGCGGTGATTTTCGTGCCCACGGAGGAAAAGACTTTAGCCCACGGTGGCGATTATTTTCGTGCCCACGGCGGCAAAAGGCCTTCAAGACAGAGTCGAGTTTATCGTTCGATGGCCCACAGCGGCGGAGATGCTGGCGTACTCTGACAGCTCGCCGGTGAACTCATACAGTTCACGACAAGTTTTCATGAGTTAGCGCCCTCTCGCGACTCATAAAAGAACTCTTGATTATCGAGTCTTCGCGGCTCTCCTCCGAGCTCGTCGCTTGCGCCCATGTGGCTGTTTTTTTTTTCAGATGCGTAGTAACCGAAAAAACCTGAGAGTGGTTGATCTCCCTCCTTCGGTCTGGGAGCTTCTTCTTGAAGTTGTTGGCGAGTAGACCCGCGGAAGTGAGCTCTCTTTCTCCTGTATTCCTGGTGTTTCTGTGTTTCTGGTGCTCCTGTGTTCCTGCGCTCCTTTATTCCTGCGTTCCTGCCATCCGGCCTTCATCGGGTCATCCGGCCTCCTGGTGTTCCTGTGTTCCTGCGTTCTTGTATTCCTGCGTCCCTGCCATCCGGCCTTCCTCCGGCCATCCGGCTTCCTGGTGCTCCCGCTTCCTGCGTTCCTGCCATCCGGTCTTCATCGGGCCATCCGGCCTCCTGGTGTTCCGGCGTTCCTAATTCTGCTCATGGTTTAAGCCTGTTTCACACTTCGGTCATGGAGTCGCTTAATGCGCTCAAAGCTTTAGGTTGTCCTGTAGACTCGTGGGACTCTTTTTTGGTATATCATTTGGCTCGACTATTGGACGATAAAACCCGTGTAGCTTGGGAGCTAGATCTAGGCGCTACTCCTACTTATCCCACCTTTGCGCAGTTCGAGACCTTTTTGAATAATCGCACCTTAGCCCTTGAAAGTTTAGCGCTTCAAACGGAGGGCCAATCCAGGAACAATCGTTTTGACCGGATGCCTTCAAGACAGGAATTACGGGCGCGTACATTGGTAGCCACTGGCAGCGGAAAACTAAACAATCCAACTTGTCGCCTTTGCGGGTCCAAACATAACCTCAATATTTGCCCTCGTTATCAAGCTTTTTCAGTTGATCGTCGATTACAAGCAATCAACAAAATGAAACTCTGTTTTAACTGTCTTGGATCCCATAACGTACCACAATGCTCCAGCACCCGAAGATGTTTTAAATGCGGTAAAAAACACCATACATCCCTGCACCGATCCCTAGATAACCGTTCACCCACAACTTCAATACCATCTAAATTCGGACCACCGAGTACCTCATCAGCTCCACCTTCCGTTCCAAGCAGCCAATGACTAGATTCCCTCGTTCATCACGTTAATCGAGTCCCGTCATCACGGCTTCCAGTCCTCCTCGCCACCTGTCAAGCTCAGATTCCTATTTCCAATGGAGAATACGATTCAGTACGAATTCTTTTAGATCCTGGCTCGGAATTATCTTTTATAGCGGAGGAGGTGGCACGAAGATTACGGCTTATCCGAAGTTATGCTTCAATCCCTTTATTAGGAATCGGTGGAATTCACTCCGGACGCACCCGCGGAAAGGTTACCATTACCTTGCATGCATGTCACAATTCTTCGGATTATTGTACGATGCAAGCTCATATATTGCCACGACTTACCTGCAGATTACCTTCGTTCACAGTAGCCTCGAATATTGGAACGCACCTACGTGGAATACCATTAGCAGATCCCAATTATAATCATCCTGGCCCGATCGATCTGATTATTGGCGCTGACTTCTATGGTCAAATTATCTTGCCAGATCTGATCCCTGCAAACCCTCCATCTCCATTAGCTCAATTAACAATCTTTGGTTGGGTACTTTCGGGTCCGGTTTCAATGACGGAGGACACTTGTTCTGCAATGAGCTATCATTGTTCGGTTGATCAAAATTTACAGGATTTATTGTATCGATTCTGGACCCAGGAGGAGATATCGACGTCTACCGAGTCTTCCTTGAGCCCTGAAGAAGCCATCTGTGAAGACCATTTTAAATCCACTCACTCTCGGGATCCCTCAGGCAGGTACATTGTGAGACTGCCTCTAAAATCCCCCGTATCAATTTTAGGAGACTCAACTCAGCAAGCTCTACGAAGTTTATCACGGCTCAGTCGCCGAATGCAAACAGACCCTGCATACAGAGACCGATACTCCGCTTTTGTCCAGGAGTATGAATCCCTAGGCCACATGTCCTTAGTACGAGACATGGAAATAAATACTTCTCCCGTATGTTATCTACCTCACCACGGAGTTCTCCGAGAGCAAAGCCGTACCACCAAACTTCGGGTGGTTTTCAATGGATCCAGTCGTACCAGTTCAGGAGTCTCCTTAAATGACATTTTATACTCCGGAGTCAAACTGCAAACCGAGATCTCGGATGTATTGCTGTGGTTTCGGCTTCATCGGTATGTATTTTCGACCGACATCGAGAAAATGTACCGGCAAATCAACGTGCATCCTGAAGATCAAGACTTGCAACGCATCTTTTGGGAAGGATCAAATCAGCAGATCCAATCTTATCGTCTAACTACGGTCACATATGGGTTAAGCTGTGCGCCCTTTTTGGCGCTCCGGACGATCGATCAATTAATTGCCGATGAGGGCCATCGCTTCCCATTAGCAGTGCCATCTTTAAGTAAGGGACGCTACGTAGATGACATCTTTGGCGGCGCACATTCCATCCCTGATGCAAAACTTATTATTCATCAGCTGACCCAACTTTGCAAAGCGGGGGGTTTCCCGTTGCAAAAATGGAGCAGCAATTCGCCCGAGCTTCTTCCGCCACTTTCCAGATCAACCAAAGAAGCAGTCTTACCCATCGAAATCGAGGCTTCCCAGATCAAGATTTTGGGATTATGCTGGTATCCGGGCAAAGATGTTTTTCAATTCGCTTCATATCCGATTACAGATCGTTCAATTACCAAGAGGACAATTTTGTCCGAAATTGCTCAATTATTTGATCCCTTAGGTCTGATTTCCCCAGTCATTGTACGAGCCAAGATGCTGATCCAAGAACTTTGGTTGCTCAAGATCAGTTGGGACGAAACATTGCCACCTGAGATCCAGAGCCGTTGAACTATTTTTAGACAGTCTTTTGGCTGTTCTTTTCTTTCAGATGCTTAGTAACCGAAAAAACTGAGAGTGGTTGATCTCCCTCCTTCGGTCTGGGAGCTTCTTCTTGAAGTTGTTGGCGAGTAGACCCGCGGAAGTGAGCTCCCTTTCTCCTGTATTCCTAGTGTTTCTGTGTTGCTGGTGCTCCTGTGTTCCTGCACTCCTGTATTCCTGCGTTCCTGCCATCCGGCCTTCATCGGGTCATCCGGCCTCCTGGTGTTCCTGTGTTCCTGTGTTCCTGCGTTCCTGTATTCCTGCGTCCCTGCCATCCGGCCTTCCTCCGGCCATCCGGCTTCCCGGTGCTCCGGCGTTCCCGCTATCCGGCCATCCGGCTTCCTGGTGCTTCGAGCATTGCGTCGAATTCGAAATTCCCGTCAAGATTTCCGTGTGAAACTCATTTATACGAACAACATGCAAATTGTGATAAAGTGTGCGTTTTGTAAAGGGCATAACATCGCATCAAAATAAACGCAACCGTCAGTTCGCGTGAATAAACAGTGCCAAATTCTTATCCAAACACTTCCATTATCTTAAAAGTGAATCATAAAACCCTAAACCTATAAATTCTGAACTCATTATTCTATGATCAAGTTTAGGGTTTATGGGTTGAGCGTTCATGTGTCTGCAGATTCGTAATCAGTAAGTTCGAAAATCAAAAGCCCGAGTAATCAATTTTAGGCCTATTGCAATGATTTTTGGTTACTTAGAGAAGGGAAATTGGGTTAAAAGCCGCAATATTGAATTCGCCATTTTGAATTTAGAAAATTTGGCTACAGATTCGTCAGCGACCTCGAAAATCCCTTAGAGATCGTTTTCAAGCGGATTTGTCAAGTTTTCGCATTTTAATCGAAGATGTAAGACCATTCGTGACTTTTGCAGATTTCAGGCGCCATATTGGAGCCGCCATATTGAATTTTTCAAAAGGCCACGTTCCATTCGAAAGTACACAAGTATACAAATATTTTGAGAGCTTAAACGTTTTTTCCATTGCATTAATTTTTGGACAGAGAGGTGGCCCGCTTGACGCGAAACGTCCCATATATGGCGCATTCCACGTGTCAGGGGTCCACCTAAAAATGAATTGTTTGGGATTTTTAAAATGATCATGAAATCATGTTATTACACATATTGTATAAGATTAAAGGTAAAAAAAATAAGCATTATACGCCTTGCATTCAAAATATTGGAAGTAGATCGTTTTAAAAAAATTTTCTTTTTTTGACATTTGTAGCTAAAATTACTTTAAGAACTAGATTTTTTAGATCCTATTTAATTGCTTTTAATAGATTGACATTTTTTCTAAGGGGAACACATTAACATTTATTCATTTTTACAATACATTTGTCTTTGTGTAAGTGTATTTGTTTATTATTCTTCCACCTCGATGCTTTGTTTGGGTTTCTGCATTCTTCTGATGATTCTTTGACTCGGTCTGGATTCCTTTAGATTTCTTGGGTGAAGCAGGAAGGGGAGAGACCGGGGCAGGAAATTCAAGGAAGATGGCACAGGTCGCTTCGATGAAGTCTTCTAATATACAATCCTTGGAGACAGGTGGAAAGATAGCAGAATCTTGGCGGCTAGCGCCTATTGGTTGGCGACCGAGCGCCTGGAGCCTGGCGTCTAGCGCCGAGGGTTGACTACTGAGCGCCTAAGGCTTGGCGTCTAGCGCCGAGGGTTGGCGACCGAGCGCCAAAGGTTTGGCGCCTAGCGCCGAGAGCTGGCGACGGAGCGCCTAAGGTTTGGCGTCTAGCGCCGAGAGCTGGCGACCGAGCGCCTGGAGCTTGGCGACTAGCGCCGTTGCTCTTCTCTTTACCGTCGAGTCTTTTCCTCTTCGTCCCGGTTACCCTGAGTGATTGCGTTGGCTTGCGCAGAGCAACAAGGTCTTCCTCGAGAGGACGAGGAGGAAAGATTCTCTTCGTGAGACGAGACGTGATGAGGCCGTTCTCAGAGAGCTCTTATACGAAGAGTTGATTTTGGAATTCTCCGAATTTCTTGCCGTAAATCGACTTCTATTTATATGGATTGATGTTGCTTTTTATTTGCGAACAATTCATCAATTATTTTTCCGCCTAACGGTAAATTTATCGAAACTTTAATGTTGCTATGCAACTGCTCGCGGAATTTGTGAAGTTAGCGCGAGCTGTCGTGCATTGACATTTTATTGATTTTCGAACCGCTGTCAGAGTTTCGGAGATGTCGGAGATGATAGAAGCTAAGGTTTGAGGAATGGCTATGGATTCTTTGGGTGGCTATCGTAAGTTGCCACATTACAAAATATACAAAATTTTTATGGACATCAATTTTTTAGAATTTTTCCCGTACTTTCAGATAAAAAAGTTTATTTTAGTAAGAAAAATTTAATAGTATGAAAAAAATCAATTTTTCAGTTTTAAGTAAGTAAATGAAAAATTATATCCACTTTTGAAAATTTAAAAAAATTCTCAAAAATACTCCAATATATGTAGAATATGGTACCATAAAGGAAATTTTGGGATCGCAATGGAATCCACTCGTAAACGAATATTTTTTACAAAACAAAATTGGAATTTCAGCCAAATCAATATAAAATAAATAGATTTTTTAAGATACTTCCTTTTACAGTTAATTTTTCAATGTATTGTTGCTCAATTATTTGTTAGCGGTCCTAAAAAATCTTTATTTTCCTTAAAGAGACATTGTCCTCATATACCCTACAGGGTGTTCCATTTTAATCAATCCACACGGTTATCTCCCGAACTATTCGTTATTCGAAAAAATGTTTCAAATAAAACATACTGTGTTTCGAGGGGGACATCTTATGATAAGCACATGTTTTTTCTAGGTGGAGGTGTTCCTGAGATTTCAAGGTGACCTTTGTTTTTTTAAATGGAATCATATGAGATTTTCTTTATATAATTTAGTTCCTCCAGTTATATGGCGAATAAAAGTATTAAAGTAGAATTATCAAAAAATCAATAGTTTGCGAGATATTTTATATTTTATTCTGATATATTTTCACATGAAATATAAAATATCTAGTAAACTATTCATTTTTTGATAACTGTACCTTAATATTTTTATGCGTAGAATAGTGGGATGAATCAATTGATGTGAGGAAAACACATGGTTGTTTTTCGAAAAAATTATGCAATTTGCAATGTGCAATTACATATTTTTGTGAAAAGCAACCATGTGTTTTCCTCACATCAATTGATTCATCCCACTATTCTACGCATTAAAGTATTAAGATAATGAAATTGAAATCTCAGGAACACCTCCACCTAGAAAAAACATGTGTCTAACATAAGATGCCCCCTTCGAAACACAGTAAGTTTTACTTGAAACATTTTTTTTCAAATAACGAATAGTTCGGTAGATAATCGCGTGGATTGATTAAAATGGGACACCCTGTATACGAGGAATGCGAGGACAATGTCTCTTTAAAGAAAATAAAAATTTTTTACGACCGCTAACAAATAATTAAGCAACAATACATTGAAAAATTAACTGTAAAAGGAAGTATCTTTAAAAATCTATTTATTTTATATTAATTTGACTGAAATTCCAATTTTGTTTTGGAAAAAATATTCGTTTACGAGTGGATCCCATTGCGATCCCAAAATTTCCTTTATGGTACCATATTCTACATATATTGGAGTATTTTTGAAAATTTTTTTAAATTTTTAAAAGTGGATCTAATTTTTCATTTACTTACTTAAAGCTAAAAAATTAATTTTTTTTATACTATAAAATTTTTCTCACTAAAATTAACTTTTTTATCTGAAAGTACGGTAAAAATCCTAAAAAATTTATGTGTATAAAAATTTTGTATATCTTGTAATTTTAGCTACAAATGTTAAAAAAAAAATTTCTTAAAACGACCTACCTCCAATATCTTGGATGCAAGGCGTATAATACTTATTTTTTTTACTTTAACCTTATACAATATGTGCAATAACATGTTTTCACGATCATTTAAAGAATCCCAAACAATTCATTTTTAGGTGGACCCCTGACACGTGGAATGCGCCATATATAAGTGACGCGGTATCTACAATAAACCGCTCGGGCCGGTAGCGCGAGCGCGAGGCGTACACGCGGTTTCGCGGGTATCGCGGTGCTTGCTGCACGTTGCAGTTTCCCACCCTTCTGATCCCCGGTGTAGGCACACGGGACGGTGGCGACTGTCGAGAACATTCGACGGAGACCGAGGACACTCGACCCCCTTTTTGTTGTCGGCACCGAAAGGATAGGCTGTAGGCAGTACGACTGCCGAGAACACTCGGCGGAGACAGAGTACTCTCTATCCCCTTTTCTCGCCAGACTTGCCAGAGGATGTTCGGGTGGTTGACTGTTCGACTGCCGAGAACGCTCGGCGGAGGCAAAGTACTCTCTCTACCCTCTTTTCTCGCTTACTCTCGATTATCAGGATGCAGATAAGGCTCGGTTGGTGGCATAGCGGATAATCGGTATACTGGCTCATATAGGAGTGATAGGACTCGTCGGACCCGACTCGTTGTGAGTCGGGCCCGTGCAGAAGTGATTTGTTATAATAAATTGCGGGGTTTATATACTCTGCAAATTGACACTCGGATGTACTCGCTACGGCTTCGTGCAGCTCCGCCAATCGGCGGCTCGGCCGCTTGGGGGTCTAGCGGCTAGCGGTGAAACGGTACGGTGCGATTTCGGTTGCGGCGCGATCGTCGGCGCATAGCGCTCTTTCTTCGGGGATGTATGCCGCGTAACGAAGCCCAGTTCCGGTGTGAACCGGAGATGACAACGGAACAGAAGAAGAAAGGAATTAGCTTATATTTTATCCTTCATTATATGCTTAGGACTGTGCACGCATGGTTCGACGTTAGAGTGTATTTAAACAATGTACATCTGTATCACAAGAAAACAAAAAATGAACACAGAATTTAACTCAACAGTGATTAAATCTCTTTAATTTTATTTAACTTCATTCACTACGTTCCGCCTTCTATTAGACCACACGAGGTCTACTCCCTGATAAAAAATATTCAGTTCCTTGACTAAAATCAGAGGACCGACGAGCGCACCGCTTACAGAGGGTGTCATATCGTCCTTACGGAACGTTGACCCACATCTGAAGCCATAAACGGTGCGTTCGACTCGCAGCACGCGCCTCGGTGCATTTATCCGCGAGAGAATTTTTTGCATCCTTCCTAATCTCATAACCTGCTCTCATTTACCCATTTAAAAAAAGGGAATCCTAGGATTTAGACGTAATATAAATATTATGATATGATATGATACAATTATAATCATATTAAGTAACATACAACTACAATCCAGGTAGTAGTAATAATAGTAGAAGTAATAATTGTCATTTTTCGAATAATCAAGTCATGACGCACGAATATTTAGAAAGAATACGCGCTGTGAATATGCTCCGATACGTATGCAAATTCAGATGGCTAGGCATTTCTGTTTCCGTGCATACTGCCAAGCAGCTATTGACTACTAAACAGCCGTTCATGTGATAATTTTTTTCCCTCTTTAAAACATTTATAAAATATTTTTAGATATCGAATTGTTAATGATAGGAAATAAAACATGTCTTTTTGGCTTACTTATTTCGAGAAAACGAGAATATAATAAATAAAATGCACCATTTCATATTATTATTCACACACAAATGTATGTAATTTATCAAATATACTCTATGTTTTCTTGCTTTACGTATCTTCTCTTATGCTTCCAATATAATATATATCAAAAATGCATTTCTACATCATTTGTCATGTCATATATGATGCGAATTTTTAATAGACTAACGTTCGAATAATTTAAAATGTTATTATAAGAATAATTTATCACATTTTAACGTTATTTTAACGTTCGTGTAATTGTAGTATAAAACGACCAAAACATTTATGATATATAAGAAATCTCTATAACTTACTTAGAATATCTTAGACGTTTTTACTATATTAACTGTTTATAAAATTACTTACCCATAATATGAGCAATTGTTTCATAAATATTCATTGATCCGCCAATATTTGCTTTTTCGGCAACAACCATACTGCTTACGACAGATCGATCTTGTAGTAAAAATACTTCTAATGTATCCAAACATGAGGAGATTTGTTGTTGTAATGTACCTCCAATAACAAGCTCTTTGTTGTCTTCTTGCATATCTGCAACGAGTCCAACATCACCAATAGCACCCCACTGTATTGCTAAACCGTGTAATCCTTCTTCCACTCTTCTTTCACAGATTCTCTCCATTACGGAATTAGCCATCCCATAATTTGTTTGGCCTGCATTTCCTCTTCCACATGAAACGGAAGAAAAAACAACAAAATGTCGAAGTTGTGGACAGATTGTCCTCGACAATTTATCTATTTTTTTCGTCATCCATGCTTTTGATTCGAATGAATTTTTGAACGTTTGCGGTGACTGGTTCTGAAATATATAATCTTTTAACACAACTGCAAGATTAAATATGGCGTCCACTGGTCCTGTTTTTTCAGCAACTTTTAATATAGATTCACAGTCTTCATGTCTTAAAGTATCATTGACTGTAATTATCTGTACGTTCACGCCGAAAGATTGCCACAGCTTTACTCTTGATCGCTGATAACCGGTTTTTATCCCGGTTCGTGAAGTTAATACAAGATTTTTTGCCCCTCGAATGACCAACCAGTTTGCTAGTTCTAAACCAAAACCTCCTAATCCGCCCAAAATGACATAACATTTATGTTCCAGACAATAATATCGGGGATAAGCGAGTAAAGGAGTATCCAAGGCTTCATCTTCTTCACGAACTTTTATCATTATCTACGAACAATCAATTAAAATACAATCATTACAAAAAGACAAAAGATTTTTAAAAACAAACATTTTATCTTGCATTATCAATTTTATTTTATGCATACACTCATCGGCATAAAATTTGATCCATCAACTATTTTTAGCAAAATTATTTTTTAAAGGAACACACACACATGCACACACACATGCACACACACACGCACACGCGCACACATACGCGCGCACACGCGCACGCACGCACGCACGCGCGCGCGCACGCACCAAATCTGCTTGATTATCATGTAAACAAAAATAAACTACCTTTTAGTTCAAATAATCATCATTAAAAACCATCATGCGAAGCTCGATAAGATTTTCATAAACTTTGTTTTTAAACGCATTTAAAAAAGTAAAATATTGTAAAGATTTGTTTTTAAATATTTTTATAAAAGTTAATACAGAGTTTTTATTGCTTTACAATATTTTATTTTTCAAATGCGTTTAAATACAAAGTTTGTAAAAAATGATATTTCGACTAAACAATGAAAATTCACAAAACCTGTTAAAATCTTATCAGACCTCGCATAATGGTTTTTAATGATGATTATTTGGACTAAAAGGTAATTTATTTCTGTTTACATGATAATCAAGCAGATTTGACCATATATGTTCTTTTAAGAAATAATTTTGTTAAAAATTTTCGATGGATCAAATTTTGTGCTGGTGAGTTTATTATCGTTTAATTTTATTACATCAAGGAATAGTATTTCTATACATATAATCATTAAAATAAGAATAAAGAAAACTGTAATGTTATTTTAAGAAATAATATTTAAAAAAATTTTTTTTTTGAGACAATTATTTTTTGCTCATAAACATATTATTTTTTTAAAATATAGAGAAAAAGATGGTATTATGGCCCCTCATTTATATTTTGTACAATAATTTTGTTAATAATCAATATTTTAAATTGACAACTTAACGTTTACATTCGTCAAAGTGTTGTTCAATCGATTCTAAACTGAAAGTTATGAAATATTTATTACTTAGGATGTTATTTATAAAAATGTGGCGACACTGCATAACAGGTCGAAGAGTAACAGGGGTGGTAATGTGGCCTCCTCGTAAAAATTGGTTTAAAAAATTGGTTTTGTTTAAAAGAATACAGTGTCTTGTTACAAAATTATATATTTATTCAAAATAAACTTTTAGAAGGAATCACAATAAATATAACAATGAATTTTTAATGTAGATTCTGACTTACTATCAGAAGGTAGATATAAATTGTCTGGATAATTTCTGCAAAACAAATAGACTTTTAAATTTAATTTGAATTATATTTGAGTTATGCTTTTCTACATCAAAAAAGAGACCGTATTAGGCTAGCACACTTAGGGAGCCATATTAGCAAAATGCCATACTATTGTTTAACTTTGCATAACTCGAAATGTGTATAGTCAAATAAAATGTTAACCAACGAATAAAATATTCAAGTGTACATATATATATATGTACACTTATATATATTATCACACAAATATATATATATATATATATATATATATATATATATATATATACAGGGTGTTCCATTTTAAAAAACGCACCTCAATAATTCTTCAACGAAGCATTTTCAGCAAAAATGTTTCAGACAAAAGTTGT
>NJRQ01000978.1:13243-27939 GCA_003063805.1 Aphaenogaster ashmeadi
AGTTATAACAAATGCCAACTATTGCGTATTAGCATATTAGCGCCACTGTGTAATGGCGGGCTACTAAACAAACGACTCCATAAGTGATCACTAGAATTCGCCATCTAATAGTGGAGATATTAAGGGGGGCCATTATATCTACAGGGGGCCGAAATACCTTTTCTTCTACTGTTTACAAAATTTTTCGTTAATAATGCTGCATTTTATCTTTAATTATGCATACAGAAGAATAATAGATCTGTACAACATCAAAAACATGTGTTATATTTTGTTTTATGTATGTAAATAAATGACTATAAATACGTTTTTCTTGGTAGGAGAGTCCTGTGTGCTTTTGATATATTTTTAAAAATATATAATATTTTTCTTCAAAATTATGTCGTACTTTTATTTTTTTTTAAATATTGTATATTTTATTTTACAATTATTAATAAATATCGTTTGTTTAAAAATATTTTATTACATCATTTCCTTTTATCATATGTAGATATAGTGATTATGCTTTTGAGGCTTCCACGAGTATTTTCTTCAAAATAGTTTCGAGGTTTTCGGGTTATCTCCGTGTCTTGATCCATCGTTAATGCCAACGTTTCGTGAACATTGCAGTTCACTTTAACAAGGCGAGAATCAGCCTGATACTGAACTGCTCCTCTAGAGGATTCCCTTATATACGCTGCTAGAATGTGGGAGGAGGAGGGGGAGGGAGATAGAAAGAGAGAAAGGGCGGGGGTATGGGGAGAGGAAGGATTGACTGGAATGTGACTTATTTTTTCAAATTGATCGGCCGATCAATTTTTGAAATCCGAGATGATGGTCCTCCATATTTTACTCATGTTATAGCCATTATCTCTGTTTAGATTGTCAGGATGTTTCTGTATCTCTAAGGCCTCCCTGTATTTTTTTGAGAAGTATGCTGTAGCAGTGGCTATTGTAGTCGTTTTATCAAATAATATTTGATCCTGTCTCGTTGTGTTCTGATAACACTGACTGTGTGACATGTTTTAATCTGACATCACGTTGATGTTCTTTCATACGTAGGCTGACCATCCATTTCCAAGCCCCCAAAGAAAATAGAGCAAATCTTGAAGAATCCTGAAGATCAAAGACCCACTCACCTCCGCAGGAGTGTATAAAATACCTAGCTCTTGCGGAAAAGTATATATCGGGGAAACCGGGAGGATGGTCAGTCTACGCATGAAAGAACATCAAGACTAAAACATGTCACACAGTCAGCGTTATCAGAACACAACATCGAGACAGGACATCAAATACTATTTGACAAAACAACTACAATAGCCACTACTACAGCATGCTTCCCAAGAAAATACAGGGAGGCCTTAGAAATACCGAAACATCCTGACAATCTAAACAGAGATAATGGCTATAACATGAGTAAAATATGGAAGACCATCCTCCCGGATTTTAAAAGTTGATCGGCCGATCAATTTGAAAAAATGAGCCACATTCCAGTCAATCCTACCTCTCCCCATACCCCGCCCTATCTTCTCCCTCTATCTCTCTCCCCCTTCCACAGCCTAGCAACGTATATAAGAGAATCCTCTAGAGGAGCAGTTCAGTATCAGGCTGCTTCTCGTCCCGATGAAGTGAACTGCAATGTTCACGAAACGTTGGCATTAACGATGGATCAAGACACGGAAATAACCCGAAAATTTCGAAACTATTTTGAAGATATAATGATTTTTATTTACAACATGAGAAGTGAGTAACACAGATCTATGAGGTTTTGTTGTTTGAGAATTATAGGTGATTTTCTACGTAATTTTGTGCACTGAATACGAATCTGGTCGCAGAAACTGCTTATCACGTCAATTTTTTTAGATAAATGGGGTAAAATGAAAAAAAATGACGATTTTGGCTATATTCATAAAAGTATTACAGAAAAAGCAAATTATTTCCTATTTTAACCGATGCCTTCATATAGTACTATTCTTCCTCTTCAAAATCAATTTTTATTTGCCAACCTGCGATTTTTTCTCAACGAGATGTACCAGTTAGAAGTTACAAAATTTTGAATTTATAGCCAAAATCATCATTTTTTTAACCATTTTACTCCATTTATCTCAAAAACCTGACGTGATAGGTAGTTTCTGCGGCCAGATTCGTATTTAGCGCACAAAATTACGCAGGAAACCACCTATAATTCTTAAACAACTTTTAACACCTTTAATTTTGCAGGCTTGTAATATATATGTTAACTAATCAATCTTCTGTTATAATTAGACTTCGGATTATATGTAAATTGCATATTTGTTACGGTTTACATATTTTACGATAGTATTAATAACGTGGATAAATTATAGTGTTACAACTATAGTGTCTACAACTAGTTAACATTAATTCATTTTTGCATATTTTGTATATTTACTCAATCTTTGCATATTTTTAAAAGGTTTGCATATTTACGTAAATGTTGAATATTTTATTGCATATAATTGAATACATTTCTAATTCCCGCTTAAAATGTCTATCTAAAACTAAAAAATTAATAGTTATAATTAAAAATATTAAAGTATTAATTAAAGTAATTAATTAAAAATCATATAAAAATGAAGCCGTATATCACTCAATGTATTTCAAATCTATTTTAAATGAAAGATACATAAAATAGAGAAAAATGTTTCTAGAACGCAATAAAAATTGAGTTTTTACTGTTTTTCTTATTTTACATCTACATAATCCTGAAGATTTGAAATATTATAAAAAAGAAATATTTATAAATATACTCATATCTGCATATTTTTTGTAAATTTTGGCAAATTTTTGCATTTTTTACATATTCTTTACATATTTTTGTAAAAATCCATGCATATTTTCTAAATTTTCAGTGCATGTAATTCGAAGTCTACATATAACTGATCAATTTTTTTGTCAAAATAAATTCATGTGTTTGAGATGTGTTTGAAATGTGAACACTATTAGACATTTAGACAGATTTAATTTAGCTAAATCTAGATTTGTTACTTTTTTATGGCATTAATTAAATAAAATAAACATCTGAGATTATGACTTAATAAAATATTTTGTATTATAATTAGTTGTTTCTGTGTACATTAAGAATGATTGTACCTTGCCAATATGTTTTCCGGCAGCCATATATCTAAAAGCAGTTTGTATCTCATTTTTTTCAAAGACTTTTCTACACAGCGGTTTAATAATGCCATTTTCTAAACCTTCTTTTATTCCCTTCCACAATATTGCCTTTTGTTCTGAGTTTGACGAAAGTAATTTATCTAATAAAACACCATGGAAACTAATGCTTTTAGAGAAAACAGATACATCCAAGAGATTATTGGAAACCATATCGAATTTTCCAATTTCTAAAAAACGAGCACCCTTTGCTAAGCAGCGAACAGATGCTTGTAATTTCTCTTCGGCCAAGGAATTCAGTACAATATCTACCCCATAACCTCCTGTACGTTGCATAATCATTTGTTCAAAGCTTGTATCTCGAGAATTTCCGATATGATCTTCAGGAATAGAGGGGAATGTTTCTCTTATAAATTGGCGTTTCTCGATATTTCCAACTGTGGTAAACACTTCGCAACCCTCGTAAAGTGCAAAATGAATCGCAGCTAGACCAATGCCTCCAGTACCAGAATGAATCAATACTTTTTCACCTTTTTTCATTTTACCGTTCATATACAAAGCGAAATAGCATGTGCTATATACACACGGAACTGTTGCTGCTTCTTCCATTGTCCATTTATCAGGTATGATCCATTTAAGATATTCGTCATTTGCCACGCAAATGTTTGACATTCCTCTAAACATATTATAATTTTTAAAAGCATATATGATTTATGTGTCATGTAAAAATTGTTGCAATCATATTTACATATGTAGGATATATAAAGTATGTAAATATAAAATGTAGCATTCTTTTATTTTATCTGAAATACTTTTTAACTTGAGGTCAAATTTAATTTGATAAAATTGAAATTAAATATTAAATTTATACTATATTAATTATAAATAGTTTTGGCTGAACGTCCGAAAACGACCTACGTCCAATTGCCATGAATTTTGGCAGAAATACTCTAAATCAGTGCTGGGATTTACTTACAACTTTTAGATTCCGAGATTCACGCCCACTATCCCTTTCTTTCCACTCGTATGTTAACAACGAGTCGCCGGACGCACGTAGCTAAGAAGCGCGGCACGAGATCTTTTATGGTGCTATTAGGGAAATATTGTTCATATCATTACATCTGCGATACTCACGTTCCTGAGATTGAGTGTTGCGTTCCTTAGTTACGTGCGTTCGGCGACTCATTGCTAATATGCGAGCAGAAAGAGGGGGACAATGGGCGTAAATCTCGGAATCTAGCCGAAAGTTGTTAGTAAATCCCAGTACTGTTCTAAATGATATCAAATGAATGCCTTTAAATAGATTTCTATCGACAAAAAAATTTAATACCAAAAATGTTTAAATAAAGTAATACATCGCTGTGTTACAGTGCTGTCCGAGATAAGTCTAGATACTCTGATCATATATTTGTTTAGTTAAAGATCTAAATAGAAAGTTTATAACTATAAGCTACCGATGATTTACGTAATATACTCAATATAAATATATAAATTTTATTTACTGTAAACAGTACAGTGCGATATAGCCACGGGTAATCACTCGACGCACACATATTACACTATTTTCCTAGATGACCCATACAGCACAGAACATTGCAGCAACATTTCGGCAATATTGCAATGTTACTGCAATGTTGCTGCAATGTTCTGTGCTGTACGGGGAGTCTACTTACTGTGATCGTACATTTGCTTACTTAAGGATCTAACTAAATAGAAAGTTTACAATTGTAAGTCACCGATGATCTATGTAATATACACAATATAAATATAATATAATACAATAAATATATAAATTGTCGTACAGAGCGAATAATCATTAGTTACACAAATATTACAATTATCACTGTCAAAATATGACGCTGTTTTTACTGGGTTCTAAGTTAAAAAATAGAGCAACTACATAGCAGTGGTGAGAGAACTTGGACTAATATTGACAATGAGTTCGCGATTTTGCAAAACTCATAGGCACCCGATAGTTTTGGATGAGTCTTATGGCAAGACTTCGGATTATATGCATGGAAAATTAGGAAAATATGCGCTTATATATGCACAAATTTTTACAAAAATATGCAAAGAATATGTAAAAATATGCAAAAATTAGCCAAAATTTACAAAGAATATGCAGATATACATATATATTTATAAATATTTCTTTTTTATAATATTTCAAATCTTCAGGAATAGATATGAAATAAAAAGAACAGTAAAAATTCAATTTTTATTGCGTTCTAGAAACATTTCTCTCAATTTTATGTACTTTCCATTAAAAATGAATTTCAAACACATAAAGTGACATAGGGGTTGCTATTCATCCTATTCCTATCCTCATCCTATTCATTTGTATATGACTTTTAATTAATTACTTTATACATATAATTAATACTTTAATATTTTTAATTAAAGTTATTAATTTTTCCGTTTTGGATAAACATTTTAAACAGGAATTAGAAATGTATTCAATTATATGCAATAAAATATGCAAAATTTATGTAAATATGCAAACTTTTTAAAAATATGCAAAGATTGAGTAAATATGCATAATATGTCAAAATTAATTAACGTTAATTAGTTGTAAACACTATAATTTGTCCACGTTATTAATACTCTCGTAAAATATGCAAAAAGTAACAAATATGCAATTTGCATATAATCCGAAATCTACTTATAGCATATGCGGAAAGTTTCGATGCCGCAAGCGTGGAAAATATGACCATAGTATTACGATTGTAGACAATACATGATTTAAAAGGTGCCATATCTCGATGGAAAATGTTTGATATTATTTTGCTGTTGATATGTCTTTTGAACAAGCTATTCGTGAAAGTAGTTGGCTTAGAGATGAAATAACATCCTTTGAAACGACATCAGACATATATTCATTCTGTCGTGAAGTTTTTGTAATATCTTTGGACAAGCAATATGACAAAGAAGACTGCATTGGAGGAGACGATTTTATTGTGAAAGTTGATGAATGTAAAATTGGTCAAAGAAAATACGAACAGGACCGCATTGTTGAGGGTTCTTGGATATTTGGAATGATTGTGCGGACACAGTCTATACAGACTATCGTCTAAACTATGCCCTGAAACAAACGGAATGCGAACTTTATTAAAATTTAAAAAACATGTTGCTCCGGGTACGGAAATCCACTCTAATTGTTGAAATGACTATGAAAATTTGAAGAAACATGGTTATAAACATAATACTGTAAACCATTCGATAGAATTTATGGATTTAGATAGTGGGGCACATACGCAAACTATAGAATCATCATGGCGGGTAATTAGAAGATTTCTAAGTCGAGGTGGAATTACCAGAGATAATATAGCAGATCATTTGTGTGAGTTTTTATGAAGGCGAAATTTGAAAAAACATAAATTAGACCTATTTGAAAAGTTAATTGCAGATATTAAAGACGAGTATTCTGATTTTAAAAAAGAATGATATGAATAAATGATATTTATTTGAAAAGGCAAGGAAAATTGCATATATATATTTATTTGATAAATTTAATTTAGTTATTTCATGAATATATTTAATAAATTTTAATTTATTTGAATATATACTTTTTGAATATTTATTTGAATATACTTTCCTGTTCTTGATGTTTACTGTTTACCGGCAGCAACACACACTATGATGCTTTTGCTTGTGATTCACATATTGTGTCATCAATCTTTCGTAGGGATCTTGCTAATTTTTTCGGTAACCATTATTTTTAGTACATTGTTTTAAATTCATCTATTTAGTATATATAAGGTGAAGATTTAATAGTTATATTTGGTTGTTTTATGTTTCTAAACGTAAACATACGATTACAATGTGTAGATTCATCTAGGCAAATAGTGTAATACGAACAGTGATATACAACTTTATTTATACATTTTTGACATTAAATGTTTTTTTCGGTGGAAATCCAGAGATCCTGCAGGGAAGACCAAACTCCGACGCGAGAGCCGATTTTACCGACCAATACATCACATCGATACATCACTACACACTACTACATCAATATCGCACGCACACATGCGAAAAATGGTAGAGTAGGGTGGCATTTTTTTTCTAGGCATTCAATCTCAGTTTTTAAGGCTCAGTGTTATTTGTGCATGTAATCCGAACTGCGCTACGGTCTCATTTTGTACCTACAAACCGTACAACTTTTATATCAAGCAAACGTTTATGTCAGGTGACATAACCTCGAACCGAAAGATAGTGCCACCAAATGTAATTTTTTAACTTTTTTCCGATTTCATCATGAAATCAACCGTAGCGCAGTTCCTGTGTATGAGTACGTTTAATTGCAGACCAAATAATTGCGATTCTGTCCAGCCAATTCGGAATGACACCCTAGGCTGCAAATGTCGGTAATTCCCGTCACTTCAGGATCCCCTTAAGGATATTCATTTGACATTATTTGGAATATTTTTGCCAAAATTCATGGCAATCGGGCGTGGGTCTTTTTCGAAAGTTTATCCATTTTTTTCAGCATGTATTGATAGAGGCATTCATCAATTTACCCATATGAGCACATTCCCATTATTCTCTGTCCACGCATATCGAAACCAACAAATTCCAAGCCAATTAAAGAATCGTAATCGTACTCAAATAATCCAATAGATTCGGCGTTGATTCTACCAGTAGCCAACATAATATCTTTAAAATTAACAGGGGCATAAATTACATTAACTAGGTCATCACGCTTATCGCAGGAAGATACTCTGCTCTGTACCCAAGAAAGAGTATTTAGATCACCTTGTACCTGTTATAAATAAATATAAATGATTACTATCTATAACAAAATTTATAATAAAGCTTTTTATAAATGAAAAATATCGCTGAATTTAATGTTCTGAATATCGAATCTTCTTAATGTACCATCAACGTAACATTAGCACTCTGTACGAGTTTTGGTTCCAATGATGGTAATGGAAAATGCCTGTAGGATCCCCAAACGTTATCGGAACGTATAACATTGATAGGTAAGTCCAATTGCAGTTGTTTCGCGTACAATGGCTCTTGCAAAGAGAAAACGGGCACTTCCTTATCTTGGATAAATACGCTTCTAATTATTTCACCGCCAGGTTCTTTTCGCAAACAATTAATAAGACCGAGAAGCCCGCATTCAAAATCTCCTTCTGCGACGAGTATTATCCTCGTATCTACACCAGTCTCATTTTGTACATTCATGATTGACTTCAGTTCATCTACCCATGAAAATTCGTAATTGTTCACATATATAGTCCGCCAGTTTTTCTTAACATATTGCATTTTTCTCAATAGTATAAGCATTTTTTCATCTGTCCGTTTTTCCAAAATGACCTCTAACTCATACTTTTTCAAACATGAATAATCATAGACCGCGCCGGACTCCTCCAAAGTCAGTAGAAAACCTTGCGGCATTAAAATAGACAGTAACTCTTTATATAATTTCTTGTTATTTTTTGCTAAAATTCCAAAACCTATGACCATCAAACAATTTTCATCTTTAGATAGTTTAGTAACTTCCGTTGTAGAAACATTGTTAGGCAAAGAGATATTTTGAAACCTCCCGCGAGTTGTTACTAGTCTAATGTTATGCCGAATCTGTGGTAAATCACTCAAGATTTCATTAATAAGAGGAGAATTTAAATCTTCTGATGTTACTTGATCACTATCCTCCACAAATTCAATAACTTTTACATTCATCATGTTGTAACATTCAAGTGCTATGTGCATCGACATTCTTATTGCATCTTGTAACGACATAGTTCCTAAATTACGATGAGCAATAAATTTGTATTCTTCTAGAACGGTATTAACTGCTTTTTGTCGGCGATATAAAGGTGTTGCCACAGCGCCATAAAGTTCTATTCCTCCGGATATTATAGCATTTAGAGATTTATAATTACGAACAGAGAATTCTACAACAATCACATATGAAATATGTCTAATACAATTGTGTTGGGTTCCATCGTATCTCTTTTATGTTACTGCATACTTACGTCTTTTTTCGATTGGATAATTTTCAATTAGCTGTATATGATATTTCGGATCAATTATTAGTTTCTGAATTCTTATTGGAACTAAAAGGACTCTCGCATTCTGTCCTAAAATCATCATCTGCAACATATTATCCATAAATGCTACCCAATTACATGTCCAGGAAATATGGCCATTTGATCCCGAAACCGATGCACTTTTTAATCCACGAAATATGCCGGTGTATTGATAACCACGAAGCCTCAATTCTTTATAGATATCTTTCGTACTCATTTCTTCTTCGTCATTGATACATTCAGGTAGAAGATCAGTAGATACTTTTTCATCTTCAATGTTAATTGGAATTCGTACTATTCCAGTAACAATTGCATGATCTCCTTCGATTATTTCGAATCTGTTACTGCCTAAAATGACACAGACATAAATTTTTTAAATGATATATTACGTTATATAAATTAGAAAACGATAAATATCGGTGTAAGTTTGGGTAGTAGAGTAATTGACAAGGAAGATTCCAAGTTCGATAAGTAACTTTCGCCAAATATTTTTTGTGCTTTAAATACTGCATAATAGGTAAGATAATTCTTACAATCTAAACTGAATAAACTAATCCGTTTAAGTAATGATATTACCTTCTTGGATCGTGAGAATTAATTCGGTCCTATTTTTAGATGATAGTACTACAGCGCGAATAAAATTAACATCTTCAAATATAACTGGTACATTGGTATACTCTTGATTTTTCAATGATGCGATCATCTGCCAGATAAGGAAAAGATATCCTGTAGCTGGAAATAGATTCTTTTCGTTAACGATGTGGCCTGTTAAGTACATGAATTCCTCATCAACTGTATCAATACTGACAACTATTTCTCTTCTGTCGATTATTTCTTGTTCACTATGTTGTATTACATAGAAATCTTCAGAATGATTCCATCTATAAATACCATTAAAAATTATTATATAGTACAATCACATAAGATCGTAGATTTTAATTATTCAGTCGTCAAAATTAGTCGCCGCATTTATAAATTAATTACTGCATTTTAAAACTTTACTGTCCTACGTTTTTTGCGATATACATAGGTTTTAGAGAATTGTCATATCTTATCATTGGAACAAATATAATGATAGAATATCTTCAAAATATTTTAAGTATAGCTTTGAGATCAGACAATAACGATAGTCAAAGAGAAAAGGTTGGAAATCTGTTTTGATATCATTTTATTTATAAAATTATATCATTTTTTAATTCATTTGTCTAGATATTATACTGCTCGTGACATTTTTTTATTTACATTTGAACATAAAATATACATGCGATACCTTATAAGAGGAGAAATCATTGGTGTACCGCGACTTACAGGAAATTCTACTGTCGGATATAAATTTGCAATCTGTGGTTGCAATCCTGCATTATAAAGTTCTCCGATTGTTTCTAAAAATATTTCAATACTATAGCACTCGGAGCATGTATGTAATGCTATATTTGTGGAATATGAAGAATCTTTTAATATGTATTGAAGAATATTATGAGGCGATATCTCAATCATTATCGTGTTTCTTGGAATCGAACGTATCGCTTTTGCGAATAATACCGGAGACAATAAATAATTCGTATAATATTTTGATAAAGTTAAAGGTATATTGAAACACTCGTCAGCGGATGTGATTAACCATTTTGAGCTACGAGATTTTCTTTGTGTGTGTGGTAATATGCGGTCCAAATATTCCTCACACTTAACTGCAGCAGATTCAATATAACGGCTATGAAAAGGTATATGACCACAAGAAACTTCTTTTACAGGAATATTATCAGCCTAAAAAATTGAAGAAAGATATGTTAATCAATTAATTTATATTAATTAGTATTAACATTAATTTTAAAAAATAAATAATAAATATTGCTTTGTATTATAAGCATTAAGATACCCGTAATTTGATGAGGAATGCCTTTACAGAATCTGTTGGCCCGCTCACTATAGAATTAAATGAATTATTATAACAAGCTATATCAATGTCCGAAGGACATATATTTCTCATGACCTCAACATCGAGATTAATTTCAGCCATTGAACCGTTAATTATTTTTGATTCGTAAAGTGCTAAACCGATGAAATATGCCGACAGAATTGTTTCTTCAATAGTCAAGCATCCGTCGACGTATCCACAGATTAATTCACCAATAGAATGACCGATTATAAAATCAGGAACGATACCAATAGATGTTAGGAGATTGACTATACCAATCTATAATATATATTTAAAAAATAACTCTCTGCCCATTTGTTTTGAATAAAAATCATGATTATGAAAAATAACATTAATCATATTTCTTACATAACACAAAATATTTAATTAAAGTTCAAAAAGTTCAAGAAAGTTTTTCTTTCTTACCTGCATTCCAACGACGCCTAAAAGTAAATTAACGATATTGTCGAAAATACTTTTATTTTCACTTGTTAAAATATCTGTGAGAATTATGCCGTAAGACATCAAAACAATATCACATTTCTGGATTGCCTTAGAAAACACTGAGAATTTCAGTAGAGTTCGACCTATTAAAATTATAATAAAATTTTCTTTAAATCTTATTATACACGTACACTACCATCCATAAGTATTTGCCCACCCAGTAAATTAAAAAAAAAGGATATGGAAAAAATAATACATTTTTATTTCATAATATTTAAAACGAAACAATAAAATATTGTCACAAAAATACCTTTTTATTCTTTTGTTAACATAAAAAAATTATTTAAGATACCTTACAATAACGCAATTGCTATAAATCAAGAAAAAAGAGGGTAGGCTAATACTTATAGACGGTAGTGTATATAAAATAATATTTGTAAAATTTTATTGAAAATATTTGTAATAATACATTTAATTGCATCGTTCTGATTGAACACCAGTCATACTTCCGTCTGGCCAAACATTCAGCAAGCGAGAAAGGCGCGGTGCGTGTTATAATAATTATCATTTATTTATCAATTATATATTAAAATTACATATTATATTACATTACATTTATTATATCATATCATGTTATATATTACAAATAAATTTATTATAAAATCCTTATAGTGACCAGAAGTAATTTTTCCACGGAGCCTTCCACCACCACACAGCCTATTCAGAGCTTTGAACGCGGCCAAGCACAAATTCCACTGATTAGCAACGTGACCCGCTAAGAATCCCGACACGACTCTTGATACCGAACCTACCTGATTTTTCCTAAGCGACAAGCAATCCGAAGGTACCAAATATCAGCGCAATCAACCATCAGATCATACCATTAAAAACGGGGTTGATCCTGTGATAATGGCACACTCCATCGCGGACCAGTATATCAATCTAATCTGATCACTGAGTTAGTTTCCGAGAACCTGATCGATCCCGCCAGAGTAGAACCAAAAAGTAGAGCATTCTTGGTAATTAACTCAACTTTAGAAATCATCAGTAAACCGGTAAGAACCAGGGAGTAAAACGTTCTTTGTTTTTGAATGTTGTCGACTTGACGAGCAATTTTTAATAATTTTTTTTATGCTCACTAGCATCTATAAGATGCATCTATAAGATGACCGATAGGGGGTTTCCTTCATATTTATATTATATTTGTTTACGACGTATGAATACCACCCATAGACTCTCTTTACACACAAGACGCTCAACGCCACGCGGTAGCTAATCAACGTGCCGTTTTTCCGTAAGAACCAATCCTCGCGTCGCTTTTTGCTGCGCGGCAAGCGTTTCACACAAAACATGGAAAAGCTTGCCACGAAAAGTCTTTTGCATAACCAGCATTACGAATAATGTCATTTTAGATAATTTTTAGATAAGATGACATACATTTTTTATCTAAGATAAAGATAAATATACTTTGTATTTTTTCATCTAGCTAAAGGCAAACACTGCATTCTAGACATATTATTTCAATGTCTTTGGTACAATCCGTTACTGCCGTCACCGCGGGGAGGTGCTCTGAACGCAGAGAAATCGGATAAGACCAGTGGTACATGGTCATAATAGCGAACTTTGGATAGCTCTGGCACTCAGGGGACTCGTTACAAGGTTGTACCCATGGAACTTTTTAATCCTCTTTTGATGCCCGCACACCACGTACCAGCATTACATAGCACCACCATCGTAACGCATAAGGAATGGACATTATCGAATGAAAACGCTTAATGGAACGGTGCAATTAAGGATACATCTTGAGGCACTTTTGAGGCACTTAATTCTATGTTCTTAGATCATCTGGCAGTAAAATTTAATGTTTAGTTTTATTGAAGCTTATATACCATCGTCCATTCTTGGATCGAATTTCGTATTACCTTACAATATAGACTGCGAAGTACGAATATCAATAATGTCCCGGTTTGAGCTTGATTGGGACGCATGATGCACAACAATGGTCTTATAGCAATTTTAAGTAGAGACCTCAGGTTCTAATAATGGTCTTCTTTGCGACGGTGGTGAGTGGACGAGGAAGGATGATCAACCACGCCATCTTCTTCCGTTGTGTGGCGTTTGAGTATTGAACGACTGTCCCAATCTTGGGTATTTTGCGGTGAGATCTTGGCTCATCTTTGACCGCTGCTTTCATTTCGTAGCCATCCATTCTGACCATAATAACTGAGTTCAGAACACTTCGATCTCCGGCTTTTCCGAATAGTATTCTAGTGCGAGATCTTACAGGATTTCGTCAATCACTCGCTAAATGTCCTACTCTATAACTAGTTCGGTTGCAAAGTACCCGTCGATTGCGAGTTTCGGCTTTTTAAATGATTATTTGCTTCTTTTGAAAGGTATTCTAGTATTATTCTATCGGTTCTTATTTTATATTCTGACGTTACTAGTTTGTCATTAATCGTCTTCGAGTCGATTTTGATAGGCCGATTAGACACCGGTTTCAGATCTTGTATGTGACAAAACCATTTTCCCCAGCAATTCCGAAGGTCCACGATTACGGTTGAGACAATTCGTAAAATTTTGCCCTCTAATTTCGGGACGAGTTTAATGTTGAACGTCGTTGCTTTGTCTTACTTTTAAAGTCTCACTTCTAAACTCATTCTTGTGGCTGTTGTTATTATTTTGTATGTAATATTTCTCCTGGCACTGGAAGACGTGCGTTAAGTAGATTCATATAATCTCGTACGTCTCTTCTCTAATAATAAATGTTATTGAGTGGTGTCTGAATGAAGTTTAGTATGCAATATTACTGATTCGATTATTTAATGATTGTACAAGTTCCTATTCATAATTTAAATAAGCTAGTGCATATCCGGTAGTCTGATGCCAGGCGAAATTGTAATTCAACTATTCGTTCAACTATCCCAATCGCTTGCGATCGATATACTGGGATAATTTTTAATATTTAAGAAATAATAGACAATCCGCCAGTAAATAATTAACAGTAGTCTTTATTATCGACAACAACTAGCAAAGGTGTGGTGTGGAAAACGTTAGGACGTTTCGACCCTCGGTTTGGGTCCTTATCAAGTAAATACTGAAAATAATCGCTCAATTATAATGGTACCATTGTGATATTAAAATTACAGATATAAATGCATAAAAGATCTAAAAGAAAGAGACCATACCCAATC